>DWGO01000484.1:0-12113 GCA_018247635.1 Eurytides dolicaon deicoon
CAACGCCTAGGTTTCGTCTAAAAAAAGTAAATAAATCCTTCATGAGACTGGGTATACGCATATATAATAAAATTCCACAAACTATCCTAGAATAACTTTGTCAAAAACTTTAAGTTAAGATTAAAAACATATTACTTAGTTGAGCATACTATTCTATGCAAGAGTTTTTAGTGGACAAAGAATTAGAAGAAATGAATTAGAATATATTGACCCATTTGCGGGTATACTTTCTCACGATCTACCTTCATTGACGCTTCAAAAGTGCTTGTCTAATTGAAAGCTCAATTTCATTTCATATAACTATATTTACTTTGAAGTAATCTATCTTCTTGTTTTCTTATCTGTCTTCTGTCGTATGGCCCATCTGAATTTCCTTCGTAATTATTAAGGCTGTCGTTAAAAATAAACTCGTTGTTCGTCCGTTCTTTTTATAGCTTTATGGATCTTCGACCGTTGAATGACAACGGTGGTTTTATTGAAGATTTATTTTAAGTGAGTCGTCCGAGGCGTATGATTGCGATTATGGGCTGAAATGTGTCTTATATAAGATCGAACGATAGCCGATGGGCTGTCGCGTCGCACTTACGTCTTAGCCTTGTCTGAGCGTATAGCCGTCAGGGAATTGATAAAATCGTACCATCCTCCATTCAGCCAGTCTCGATATAATAAACCGCGTCGTAAGAATCAAAGCTTCATTGGTGCTGATTAGTGTTAAGTCCGAATTGAATATCTTATATACTTAATATAAATAAGTAAGTATTTACTTCTTATAACGGTATGGGAATATAGCTGCCAATAGAATTTTGCAACACAAGAGTTGAAATAGGATCGACTTGATGATATATTTTACACATTTCTTTAAGTTTTTTTCTCAGTTGTTTTTAAGTTGTCTCGGTCCGTTACTACCGTTGGCGACAACTAATACAAGAAAGTAGTTAAGTGCGGCAGATAACTTCGTGAAAATAGAACGGTGATATTATATCTATCAAAGTTATAGTTATGAAAAGTTTGGCCAAAATTCATAGACGTCGGGTAATAGGGCCAAAATAAAAAAAAGCTCCCTGCAATTTCTACAAGATAGAGTTTCGTGACTTGCAAGCATTGAAATCGTAAAGAACTTAGAACGAATGTCTGGAAGGGCGAAGACGTAAGGTCGATGCAATAAATATTTCGCGTTGCAATCACATGGCCTCATCTCGGTTCGCGTATTCTTTTTTTGAAACAACAACGCTTCACTTCACCGCCCCAGCGACCCTTTGAACTTTGCATTAAGCTCTTATGACACACGGAATGCCGGTTTCGTTTTGGAGCAAGTAAGTCACGACGTTTTGGGTTTTGGCGTTAAAAAGGTACACTCACGTTTAGCTTATTAGTGAGTTTAGTTGTTGGCGGCTTGTATGCAATGCTCTTGTTTCGTTTTAACCCTTTAAATATTTACGCAACGTAGATCTTTATGTCTGGTAATAATTTACAGGAAAGGTACACTTATGCTCAATGGTGAACACAGTTGTAGACAGTTGTCACGTTTAGATTTTCATCCGGTTTAAATATTTATACGACTTAAATATAGGCTACATACAGATTAAGTAGATTGGATAATACAGATTCGGGCTTTTGTCAGTTTTTTCATATTATTTTATTATATACATTTATAATATCTTTTTGATCATTTTCATATAAGATAATATAATATTATAGTACAAACAGAGTTTTTATTATTATACACACATAAAAAAAATATGTCAGTAATTATAAGGTTGTATTTATATTACTTATCTAAGGTTTTCGGATGACTCAGTTGCCATAGGACCATGAGTCGTGGATTTAATTCCCATCGGGACTAAATTATTTATGGAGTACCAATTTTTTATCTTTGGATGTTTGTTAACTAAAAGTTATTTTTTTCCTGTAAACTATTATAAGCTTGTAGTTTTTTAAATAATATTTTTTTTAATTGAAGTCACCTGTCAATAAATCTACGAAGAACAATTTACATTTCCGATTTAATTTTAATGACTTTTCTGATGTTCCATTCGGACCAATCTTGCACCCTTTATAATAAAAAATAATCATCAAGATACGTTGACCTTTGGCGGTGACATCGTATCGTATAAAAAAATCAAACGAATCGATTTTTTTTAATTAATTAAATATGTAAATCTATGGCTATGTAATTAATTAATTATAAACGCATCATGACTACAGTAAGTTTCTTAATACAAATATTTTCCAGAGATTTATATTTGGTATTGCTAGATTTGCCAAAGAAATTACTATTTATTATTGCTTCGGTTGTGTTAGAACATCTTCCTAATCAAAGTTCAGTCGACGACAGGATTCTTCTACAGGTACTTGCTTCGGTAGTACATACTCGTACATATACTATAATTTGAACGATACAGAGAAGATTAGTATTACGCTAGCGAAAGGATGACACGGAAAGTCGTAAAGCGTTGAACATTTTTGTCTCTATTGAAAGGAGAGACGGTTAGCGCTCCCCTTGACATGAATGGAACACATAAAAAATTTTCTAACAGAATTGGACGCGAACTGACGATGAAATGCTACCATTGTAGAGGGAACCAGGATTCTGCGCAACACACGTTCGCTGAATACCTTACGTGGGAGACCGAACGGCGGATTCTGGTTCAAAGGATCGAGCAAGAACTTTCTCAGCAAGTGGCAGTAGCGGCTGCATTAGCGGATAAATCAGCGTGGTTGGCACTAGTCTCCTGCGAATGATTATAATGGTTCGGAAAGAGATCATCGAGAGAAATCCGAAGAAAGCAGATCACGCACGTTGACGCAGCGTCAGGATGACGTGAACGGAGGTGCTGACTTAACAGATATGTAGTCTCTGTATTACAGTGGAGTACATTGGGTCTACGGTTGGTCGAGATTGGAGTCTGACCATCCATGTAGGCCTGCTAAATGGTTAAGTGGTGCCACAGAGCAGCGATGTCACAGAGAACATTTATCAGAAATCTCTCTGACGTTGAGTAATATTATATTCCAACATAAATAGAGGTCAGTTACAAACAACAGTATATCATGATTCGAAAATTTACTACGGTGTTTTGATTGGCTTATTTAGTTTTGAACTAATAACTGTAATTATAATCTCTATATCGCCTTAGGAAATCTCACCCGACCCGCCGCTCTTAGTGTGTGGATACCATCGATATTTTTAAACTTATTAAATAATATCTACCGTAGAATAACAAACCGAGATAAATTGGCCGATCTGTGCTCGTGCAATACCGAACTATGGAGCCTTAAAAGGTTAAAGATGAATAGATACCAATTGTTTCATAGGCAAGTGTGAACACGGTCGCCATTGTCGAGTCTTATAAACGAGTTTTGACACGCGATAGTTTTGCGAAATGTCCGCCTCACGACTAAATAAATAGGCTCTTATTGACATTGTTGCCCAAGCGGCTGATAAGTAATTTAATTAGAACGGCTTTAATTGAATATTGGAAATAACAAGGCCCTGCGACGTCGATGTTGAAACGAATTAATCAAATATGATTTACATGCGTGTATAGTGGCGCTTAAGAGGAGGGTTGGCAAAAATTGCGGTGATAAGGACGTCAAATACGTTCAAGTTTTTCGTTTATGGAATAAAACTAATTAAAAAACGGATTTTTATTGCATTTAAGGCCTTAAATTTCGAAAGTTTCAAAAAATAAATAATAGTACCGTAATTTTTATAAGTGGTAGGACTCTTACAGAGTCCGACTGGGGTGGCCAATTATTTATTCGCCAAACAGTAGTGCGTAAGAACTGCTGTGTTCCGACTTAAAGGGTAATGATTACAAGGCAAAGAGATATGACATCTTAAACCTCTGTGACGAGCGCAGGGCATAGTCAAGCAAGTTTTGAGTGGCACTGTGTTGTCATGGGTAGGCGTATCGCTTACCATCAGATACATGACTTGCTCGTCTCGTTACTTTCATGTAATAGAAAAAATCAAATACAGTACTTATGGTCACGGAAATGACGTTGAAAGTTTTAAAGAAAATGAAAATACGATGGAATCTGTAATTTACTTTAATTTAATAAATATGCTTTTGCATTTTGATTTCGAAACATACATAATAATTCAAGTTTTGTAATTTTTTCTCAAGATACAATATAAGCTCCAATATTACCAATCCGTATATTGGAGCTTATATTGTATCTCTCATAATAGATGTGGCTACTAGAGATTGAATTTTGACACATTTTTATGGATCTAATGTCAAAATTCTATCTCTAGTAGCCAAATCTACCGATAGATAGGCTATTGATAATGGCCGTTACGGTATGCTAGGACTGACCGACAAACAGCAACGAATACAGTTTTCAAATTATAGCACTAGTAAAGATATTTTGTATTCACACATATATGTTATAACAAGTCAATATACGTTTAATTAGAGTTCAAATTTAACCAACGTTCAATACATCTGCACTTGACGGGTTGTTCTCTTTGTTATAAGAGAGAAGTTGCCAACGATTTCGTCCAATAACGCTCTTGATAATAGTGTTCAAAATTGAAACCCCTCATCAAACTTTCATAGTTTCTTGCAATAGTACAGTTTCCTTTACTTAAATTGATGAGACAAGTGTTTAAATTGAAGAGACTACTTTGTGTTTTAAACACCAAGGGGCAAGTGTGATCAACCAATTGTTGTTTTGAGTATAGATGTGATTTCATGTTTGTGGAAACCCCTGCGACACAGATATTATTGCTTAGTGAAGAAGTTTTTTTTTTCATAAAATATCATGTTTGTTTTATAAATAGTAGATTTTTTTTGCAAATTCCGTCTGGTGGTAATACTGCATTGCCAATTGTTCAACCGCGAAGCAATAGTATGTAAGCACTGTTGTGTTCTGGTTTGAAAGATAATGATGCCAGTGTAATTAGTGGGCATGGGGAAAGAAAAACTTAAATCTTCGGGTGGCGAGCACAGCTCGGGGCGAAACAACATAGTGCCAAACACAGCCCTAAGCAATCTCTTTAGTACTGTATTGTTACGGGCAGGAATGTTGCTTGCCAGCAGGCGCGCGATTTGCTCGTCTCGTCACTTTATGTTATAAAAAAACAATGTTGCTGTATAGGTCTGTTAAAACGAACAATTTCGACAAATGCCTTCGTTAATTTTTCGTCACCAGAGAGTCCACCTATGCAAGAAGTAGTTGCATTCAGTCTTTTTCCTTTACCTTTCCCACTTAATATGTCATCTTATCATCTATTTTTTTTTGTAAAAAATGATAAAAAGTGAATGTTATGTCAAAAAAAATAAAGACAAGATCAAAATAAATGGTAAATCGGTTGCGTTTAAATCAATTACTATGTAATTGTATAACTTACGCTGTTAGTGTTAGTAAAGTAAAAAAAAAAGTAAGTGGTAAGAGCCATGCAGAGTCCGACTCTGCCGACAAGCGTTAGTGTGTAAGCGCTACTGCGTTCCGATTTCAAGGGCAATAATGCCAGCGAAATTACAGGGCAAAGAGATAGACCATCTAATATCTCTAGGCGACGAGCGCAGCACAGAGCCCAGCATGCTCCGTGTGGTACTGTGTTGTTATGGGCAGGCGTGACGCTTACGACTGGCTCGTTGCGTCACTTTATCTCGTAAAAAAAATAGGTGATCGTTGCCTCGAGCTTTATCTGTGAATTTTCGATTAATTCGACAGCCCTATTTAAATCGAGCAGCGAGCAGCGCGACGATCTTGCGAAACGCCACCGAGGGCACATTAACAAAGGAAATGAATTGCGTTAAACATTTTACAAGATACGCATTGTAATAATATGTGAAGTTTCGTGAATTACGTTTTGGATTATATTACCGAAACGCTTACGAGCGAAATAAAGTTAAATCAAAATTATTATAATAAAAAAAGTCTTTCGTAATTGTTCCATGTTTCACAATTAATTTAATATACGAAATATACATATGTACATATATGGTGGAACAAATGTTTATCACTGTGTTCCAAATGTCATTATGTACAAATGTATGAACAGGATAGACCCCAAGGGTGTTGGCTGTTTCAATATTCAACTAAAAAATAACTACGATACATAAAAAATAATAATTTTAAGACTTAAAAATAATGTTGTCCAAATGACTCCCCTCCGCTGCTTGGCACTCTTGGAACCGAAGTTGTAGATTTTGGAAAACCCCTTGAAACGTTGTTCTCGGTGTTTTGTTACATTCATAAATAATATTCTTCTTCAGCTGCTCTAAATTAGTCGGATTATTCTCTTAGACCACCGATTTGAGATAACCCCATAGAAAATAATCGCATGGAGAGAGATCGGGGCTACGTGGTGGCTATTCAATATTCCCTCTTTTCGAAATCAATTTTCCAGGAAAAATATTTTTCAGCAGCTCTATGGAAACCCAAGAATATGGCTTGTGGCCCCATCTTGTTGAAACTACATCTTCGAGGTATTGGCTTGAAGTTCTTGCAAGGCTGGCACCAAAAAGTCATTGAAGAATTTCATCCACAACACTCTTATGGCCCATTCTGTATATATTAATACATGAAGAGAAAATTTTGAAAGGAAACTTTTTTAGATAATGACTTTAATAAAAGTGGGATCGTTGCGTATAGTTAAAGTTTTAAATATATTAAACAATATGTTACCGTTAAATCATAAATGGCAAGTTTGAAAATGTTATATGAAATTATTATAAACATTATAGAGAAACGAGATGAGATGAGATAGATAGCTTGACCTTTGTATTAAGATTTGATTTTAACCCTTAAGCGACCACTAAAGATAAAGATAGGGTTAAGTGAAATTTTAGTCCATTAAATGCGTACATTTGTTGAATATTTGAAACCACGATACTTTTAATAGCATTTTGTTATATTAAATAAAACGCGATGATATTCGGATAAATAGATTTAATAATGTGTAGGATTCTACAGAAGTAATTATTATTGCTCTGAAAAAGAAAAAAAAAACGTAATAGCTTTATTAATTAAATAAGGAAGGGAAAAAGAAGAGTGAACAATAAGTATCGATTGCTTTGTTTTATTATTTTAGTATTAGAATTTGAACCAATTTACGGTTTTAGATTTTGTACATAGAATTTATTTAATTGTTGAGGAAATTACCAATAATATCATTTATTGTTCTCAAAATATTTAGTGAGCCTTGATGGATCCAATTTGCTTTTTTTACGTGATAATGTGACGAGACGAGCAAGTCGTAGCCTGATGGTAAGCGTCACGCACAAAGCGTGCTTGATGGTCGTGATATAAAATGGTCTATCTCTTTGCCCTGTAATAACTCTGACATCATTGCCCTTCAAACGGGAACAGTAGTGCTTACATACTACTGCTTGGCGGCAGAATATCTGGCAATGCAGTGGTACCGCCCAATTCGGGGACCTACCACTTAAAAAAATGTTATTGTAAATGTCTATTTATGTTTGAATGTGATGGTACGTGTCTACAATCTTGTAATAGGTTTTTCTTACTTACAACTTCAGCATTTATTATAATTACTCTAATGTTATATTAGAAAATGATTGCGTAAATTGTACGAAGCCTGTCCAAGGAAACGGGAGCCTAGTAACGATCAATTTGCGTCGCGAACCG
This sequence comes from Eurytides dolicaon deicoon, assembly GCA_018247635.1. Classification (NCBI taxonomy): domain Eukaryota; kingdom Metazoa; phylum Arthropoda; class Insecta; order Lepidoptera; family Papilionidae; genus Eurytides; species Eurytides dolicaon. The sequence goes on from DWGO01000484.1 coordinate 7,606, forward strand.
GCTTGAGTTTTTTTTCCTATTACAAGTTGCCTTAATGAGCAAGGCAATATAAATATTTAACGGCAATGGATGCGTTGTACATTTACCTTAACTAATAGTGGTTTCTTCATTGTAGTACAGTTAGAAGGAATATCAAAACTTTCTTTGATTATATTCAACCGTTTTATACATTTACACTACCCATTTTATATATTGTTCGGAATAGGTTTATAGAACCTATTATGTTTATTAAAGCGGAAATAAAGTGGAAATTATTTTAATTAGTTCGTTGTAATAGACAGGTCTCTTAATAGCTTAATGGCTGTCTATGAAAAGCATTTGGATTAATAACATTCTAAGGTTTGATTTGTTTTTAAGAGCGACAGACTTTGCACTTGTGATTTGTTCACTTTTATGTTATAGTTATTTTATAATTTGTATTTTTATAATTGCGATATTATTGAGATTTAGTTGGAATTGGAATTAACAAATTGATTATAATTAGAAATGAAATTAAGTCATATTGTTTACATAAGTTGTATGTTACATGAGGGTCGTCACAGAATACCAGCGTCTCGGTTATTTCGTATATGAGTAAGTAACCCGACTGTAAATGTTGAGTGGAAACCCTTTTTGATCATTTTACTTTGTTAATGTTATATGTGTGGTTTTTTTACGTTGTAATCAGACCAAATGAAAGATTTTCTTTCTTTTTTACGTATTTAGATTAATAAGAAAGAAGATTAGCCCGAACCCCAAAATAATTGAAAGAATAAAAAGTTAAATTAAAGAATAAGCAGAGAAAATCCAACGAAGAGTCAGCGCATACGCAGCGATAGTGTGTAGGTACTACAGATAAGCAAAGTGATTTAAGAAACAATTCCTTTTATTGTTTTACAACGCAAGTGCATTAAAAGTATCGATACTAAATAATTTAATATACTGTCTATAATATAACAGATCTTATACCATTTGGGAAATAAATAGCAGAATTTTATTATATATTTAATTGCATTGGTGTATGAGACATACCCATATTATTTAGAAGTATCAGCCTTTGAGGCTTTTTTATTGTTTATTCCCCAATGCACTTTAAAGCATCACTATACACGCAGACAGACGAACAGATAAAATACTAGAATCGACATTTAAAAATTTATTATTTTTTTAATTAGTGGCCAAAGAGATAGAGCATCTCTGGGGGACGAGCGCAGCACAGAGCCAAGCACGCTCTACGTGATACTGTGTTGTTATGGGCGGTGATACTTACCACCAGGCGATCTACTTGCTCATCTCCTCACTGTATCTTGTTTAAAAAAAACATGTCATCCTCTGTAGCCAAAGAAAATAAAATGCGGGCCAAATGCTTGCTCTCACTATTATTGTTATTCAGAAAGTTACTTTGTCTTTATTTTCATCGGCATGGTAACGACATGAAATTCAAGGTTTTTTGAGACCTCTTTTGGTTACAAATTACTATGGAAAGCTTATTGAAAAATTACCAAAAAAAAAAGTTCAACTATCTTTGCGATATGCAATAAGTAGCTAATTGACAAGGTAGAAAAAGAGAGAAAGAAAGTAACAGCCTATATATGTCCTAGTGCTTGACAAAGGCATCCTCTGTGCATAGGGCATACCACGGCTATTAATGAGGCATTATTGGTACTTTTCAACATTTTTCTCAGTGATTTGATGTGGTCTCTAGTACTGATTTGGATACAATATTCGTTACTAGTTACCTGCAGTTTCGAATATTTCTTGTTATATTTAACATTTCACGATAAAGATAGCCTATGTCTTTTTTGCTCTGTTATAGAAAGTGTTATATTAGAAAGAAAACTACGTGTAGAACATAGTTTTGTTAAAGTGTGAGCGGTAGGACTCTTGCAGATTCCAATTGAAGTGGTACCACTGCATAGCTTGTTCATTCAAACAGCAATGTGTTAACAATACTGTGTTCCGGTTTGGAGGGCAAATAGAATATTGATTGACGAAATAGAATATTGATCACGTAACTATAATTAAAACCACAAACAAAAAAAAAACATCATAATTATAATATTTCTATGCTTTGCTCGTGGCAGTTGCTATGTGAAAAACGATTTTTGAAGTTATACTTCTTTTGACGCGTTAGGAAAAAATTATGAGAGTGAAGTTTTACAATGCGGACACCGCACGAAAAACCGACACAACGAAATTAGCTAGTCAACATTTTAGTTTTTTTTTTCAAAACAGTGTGAAATCTTCGTATGTTTGCGTGAGAACTGGCGACTGTATACATAATATTTATTATATTTAATTAAAATTTATTCAACTAGATAATGCGTTATAATATACCTTTCTTTCAATGTGTTAAATAGCTTTTTTCTATTATTAGTGTAGTTTTCTCTACAAACATAACATAAAATAATGAATAACGCGCGAATAACGCGAAGGACAATATTTTTACAAAAGATTTTTTTTTATCTTGCTACGCCAAAGAAGTATAACTTCTAACGTGCGTACATAAGTACACACACACACACATATTTTTAGGAAAAGAACCAGCTTTTGTCACTTTCCATTCTAAAACCCATACCCATGTCCATATTATCCTCATGTTTAGTTAATTCTTTAAAGAAGTACCCTTTTACTATATACTCTCTTACTCTCTTCATTTGTGTATATGACAGTATTGCATGGTGATCTAACTTTACCACAATCATATTGCCACTGTAGCAAGTCCAGCTAATCTTAGCCCGCACGTAGGTTAGCGTGGGCGGATCGGATCCAATTAATTTATTGCAACAGGCGCCTGCAAGTCGCTCTCACCTTGACACGCCGCACGCCCAATCCAGCTGATGCCTGCCTTCCGACAGGTTGTGCAAGTCCTAAAGATGGTATTGACGCCTTCCACCCGGCTAGATACCGAATTGCACTCTCTCTTCTAGTTAAATCTAATGTATGTCGCTTTTAAACGGAACGGAACGCGTTTCGCTTCCGCGTTGGGTTGGCAACATGAATGTTGTTGTTTGTGTTGCAGCGATGTCTATTGAATGTGAAAAGAACGACGCTTCTAATCATTGTCGTCTTATCCATAATGGTAGGCTGTAGGGTGGGTAATCTCTTTAATTTTTGATGACATTCTTCTTGTGCTTGGACTCGGAATTTAATTGAATCCTCTGCATTTTTTTTGCCATCTACTGTGCGTTTGAGTGTGAAGGGTACTTACTGAACTTTAAATTTTGGGAAATGAGAATCATTGATCATTGTATTTGATGTAAAAATGCCATTGGTATTAGAGAAAGAAAATGGCGGACAGTAACAAAAAAAGTGTCTTACAAAATCTTTTCAGGTTGTTTTTGTTGCAGCCGCGTTTTTGTTGTCATATTTTTTTTTATAAATTCACCTTTTTTATTTTACAAATGTATACACGACCTGTCTACAAATGTATACACGATCATGATGTTAATTATTCTTAAAGAGGGCCCTGGTTAAGCCAATCAAAATGATATATGACATCTCTACATAATAGGGCCCATTCTATTTGAGCATTGAGATAAACCGTCTCAAGGTCATCTAATCTGCAGGTGACGAGTACAGCGCACAGTTCCAAATACTGTGTGGCATTGTGTTGAGGCGTGTGGCTTACCATCAGGCACGGCTTACTTGTCTCATCATCTTATTTCCTAAAAAATGTAGTCCCGTTTGGAAGAAGTACCTACCACAGAGTGCAAGCGTACAAGTTTTATTATTGCGTTTCGTGTGACCTGCTAGATGTTTTGGCCATTTCGTTTTCAATATTTCGCTCGTGCCCATGAACGGGGCGAATGTAATTGATATGAGGTGAATGAAGCACATTTCCCTCTTCTCTCATAAAAAAGGCACGCGAGGAATGCGCCGTCCGTGCGGATTCAAATTAAACAGCGCCTCGCGCCTCGACGTGTGTTTATAGGAACTAGAACGGAGGCTGTACGTGTATGTACCTATAATCGGTGGTTGTGCGCGGGTTTTTGACGAGAGCCTCGGATTGCCAGAGCGAAGAGCCGGCAGTCGCACGCCAAACGTTGCGGCGAACGGACGAGCCCACATGCCACGGCGCTCACCACCGCATCCATCGAAATTGTTTACGATAAACCAAAGATAAATTTCTGTGTACCGTGAATACAGTGAATCCGGACCGATGTGTGTTTGTATCGATTCGTAGAACATGATCGGCTGATTCGGTTCGCATCGATCGGTGAAAAACTGAACGCTCCAAATGAAGATGACTGTAAATCGTATAAGGGTAGTGGTGCTCGGAAGCCCGCGGAGTGGGAAATCGGGTTAGTATCCAACGATGTTTGAATTGACGTCGTTATTTTTTTTGTATCTGTGTAATTCTCTATTCCCCGTGTCCGATTTGTTGAAAAGAAATGTAATGTTCAGATACTCGGCAAGGAGTGTGTAGGTAAATGAACTTTCCTTAGATAAAAATTGCATTTGCTAATATTTTGCCATATACGTTACGATAAAAGAAATTGTGTCAGTTTTTTGGAATGAGACTGCTA
>DWGO01000485.1:0-12110 GCA_018247635.1 Eurytides dolicaon deicoon
AATTTTGAATTTCCCGACGTTTCAAACACTTTACAGCGTGCAGGGTCACGGGGCCATGTACGCTGTAAAGTGTTTGAAACATCGGGAAATTCAAAATTCAAAATAAACGCGATAAAATCCATAAAAAGTTTTATTTTATAATGTCAAGTATTCGCGTAAATAAAAGAAAACGTTATTTTTTAGCGAGTCGTGCGCATGATGGTAAGCGACATGCTTGACTATAATAAAACAGCGCCACTCAGAACCTTCTTGACGCTGTTCTGCGCTCGTCACCCAGAGAGTGGTACCTCCCCAGACGGACACTGCAAAAGAGTGCTACAATTTAGTAAAGTTGTCATTAATAACATAATGTCAGTTTAGTAAATATTTGTTTTATTATGTATTATTTCGTAACGTACGTCTTTTTGTGACTAAAAGATGATAACTCAACACTCTCAACAGTTGCTCTTTGAAAAAGAAAAACTTTACAATGTAATAGGTACTCCACATACGAGATAATTAACTTAATTTCTCAAATTTTGATCTACCAGAAACTCTTGAGCAGTATTATTAAGTTTTATGTAATAAAATATTTAAACTTTCGCTTTAAAAGGCCCTAGTAGTAGATCTAAATATCCTGATTCTTCTTACATTAAAATCAAAGGTTCCACAACTTCTGTTATATTCTACATATGCATCCAACCACTAAACTAGTCCTGTAGTAAAGAATGTTTCACAGACCTGATCTTTCTCAATGTTTTAGTGTCACCATCATTCCATGTCTTTGATCTTTACCGTTAACGTACGCTGCATTAGCTAGAGTTGAAGAACATTTTAACTAACTGTTGTGCATGTAAACATAAAGTGACGAGACGAGCACGTCGTGCGCCTGATGGTAAGGGTCACGCCTGCCAATAACAACACAGTTCCACACAGCATGTGCTTGGCACTGTGCTGCGCTCGTCACCCAGAAACATAAGATGATCCATCTCTCTGACCTGTAACTACACTAGCATCATTGCCCTTCAAACCGGAACACAGTAATGCATACACACTACTGCTCGGCGGCATAATATCTGGCAATGCAGTAGTACCGCCCCAGTCAGACTCAGCAAGAGTCATAAAACTTGAAAAATGATTAAATTTATTGTTTCCATCATGGCTCCCAGCTGCTGGTTATGGAAACCGATAGACGGATGCATCTCGCACTGCGTCGCGCACTCAGCTCGGTCATACAACAACAGTGCTACGGACACAGGCCGACGACCAAAAACAAACAGAGTCGGTCGGCCGTGAATCAAATGAAACAATTAACCCAGATACTCGGTGCGGGGCGAGCTTCAAATTATAAATTATTCAGGAAGTACACCGCTAGTGATTCAACGGTCAGTCGCGTGCTTCTGTTTGGAGGTCGCCGCATAAACTACAAACTGGATTTCGATGCGTGCATAACGTGTGGATTTTTGTTAAGTCAATTCGGCCGAGTGGTGCAGAATCGACTGTACTGAATCGTATTCGTTGATTCGACGCTAAAACAAATTAGATTCGATTGGATTGTCTAACGTCTGCCGCGTTCGACTCAGTTCATTTGGAAAGGAACGATATTGGGATTAGCAATAACCGAATTATCTACTATAAACTGCTGATGAAGTTTGCAACTAATTATGCATTTGAGCGTATTAAGATGTTCATTTGCAGATATAGGGAATGTATTAAATATTTTATCAATTTTGTAACAAAGGTCACCTTAAGTGTTGTAACATTCCGCCGGATTTTGACCTTTGTATGTAGTTAATACGTTATTGGCTTAAGCGCTGACCGCAGATTCAATCTTCACTAAGAAGAAACATTAGTATGTACTAGAGATAATTGTTCCAGATGCGGACGTTCTTCCGTGTGAATTTTTTGTGTATATACAGCCCCCTTATAACAATATATTTCTATCTTACAATATACACAATACAAAAAAACAATAGTAATGTACAGTGAAACATTATAATCTTGCATTTCCTATTGCATGGCGACCAGAATCATAACAGACCTTGCCAAGTTTGTTTATTGATTACAAACAACATGAATTATATAGTAAATCGTAAAAAATTCTTATCCGAGTGTAAATATATGATCGCAGAAGTTTTATCTTCCCCGTTAGAGGGAAAAACGAGTAAACCTGTATTCATTTCAATCTATCGCTAAATAACATTCACTAAAACAACATTCGCACATATCGTGGAATAATAAAATAATGCGTATTAACTGCAATACACAAATGAAACTGCGGCGGGCATGCGACGTGTAACCTTGTACTTTATCTGAAAGTGAGTCAGCTCATGCTCGCGATCGCTCTTCTGGATGATTCTGCTCGCCCTTCGTGTGTGTAAAGTGATTCAAACTCAATGCTACGTAGATACGGTCACGCCAAACGCTTAATTGCTTCCACTGTGCTGATACCGACTCAATCTAGGCCGCAGATTCGCTCGATTTTAGGCGCACGCTAAGTGTTAATTCGCTTCTGCTGGCGGATCTCAACTAGGACGAGGTCCGCTCGTGAGTTTTGGACACGCTCCGCTGGTTTCCTTTTTACCGGTCTCAAGGTCACTTGCTATGACGTGGGTCGGATTAATAGATTTTTTTTTAGATAAAGTGACCAGACGAGCAAGTCTTGCGCCTGAAAGTAAGCGAAACGCCTGCCCGTAACAACACAGTGCCTGTGCCAACACACCCTGTATGGCCCTGCGGTGCTCTCATCACCCAGAGAGTTAAAATGTTCTATCTCTATCCCCAGTAAATATGCTAGTAACATTGACCTTTGAAACCGGACATAGTAGTGCTTATGAACGTGTAGTTACTACTATTTGGCGGTTGAATAACTCGGACTCTGCAAAAGAGTCCTACCACTGAGAATCGGTACCAATAATAAATAGGTCGATTTATTAAGTGTTTTACACGATTTTTATGATAGGGTATTTTATAAGCGGTAAGATTATCTTGCAGAATCCGCCTGTGGTGGTACCACTACATTACCACTAAGCAGTTATGTGTAAGCATTACTGTGTTCCGGTTTGAAAGGCAATGTGGCCAGCTTATTTACTGAATATAGAGATATAACGTCTCGAATCTTGTGTGACCAGAGCAGTACAAAGTCAAGCAGGTTCTCTTAAACAAAAGGGGGATAGTAGAGAATAGTAAAGAATAACGACAAAATCGTATTATCCCATGGTGTATTATATTGCAAATTCATAATATATATTCAAATACAAAAACTACGAGAATTTAACTAAGAAATGTACAATTTATAGAGAGCCGCTTAAGAGATTCTTGCATAAGACTGACTGACTTCACGTCATGACATCAAGCGGTGTGATTGTGTAAACGAATCATTGGAACTGTCAATTGTACATTTATAAAATTAATCGTCTACGTTTATCTTGATAAAACGTTTTAACGGGCAACACCAATGTACAAAGCGTTTGTGCAAGGCCATATTATAACTTAGTAACTTTCAACACTAGAAATATTAATGGATATTGATAATAATTGTTAGATGCTTAAACTAATTTATAACATCTAATCATATTAGTTACTGAATTTACGTTATAACACAATGGTAACTATGCCTTGATGTGGTAGAACCCTTTTGCAAAATCCGCCTAAAGTTGTACCACAGCGTTGATTGTTATTTGTCAAGCAAATAGTTATGTATATGTCAAATCTATTTTCTTTGTTTTGGTTACTTTTCTATTCTTTTCTTGCGTTTCTGAACATAACAATAATTACGTGTGTTGTTATAGACTGAAATGTATTACTTACCATCGGGTTCATCACTTAGGTACTCGACTCGTAAATTAATTTTCTAAAAAAGAAGCATTTGTATATATAATAAAGCTAGTGTCTCCCGTCGAATCTCTTTAGTACTGTCTCGTAAAGTACTAAAGTATATAATACACTTTTGTAATTTAAATTGACAGCCTTTGATTTTGACTCTACGTCCTTAGTAAATGGGTTGATGTCCTGATTGATCAGCTAAATCAGTAATTGATTAGCTCACGTTGTCTTTCCGATTCTAAAACTAATGTACCTTTCTTTTTTTTAATTGTCTCGATAAAAAAATCATTAAACGCTTTACAAAACGCAGAAGATAGTACGCAGCCTACATAAATATGAATAAATATATAATTTGTACTTCCAAATTATTCCTATTTATCCATTATATCCTCCATATATCCATTTATATCCCTTTATAATTGTATCAATATTTTTAGTTTAACATATTTAATGATCGATGAATCAGTTACGCATAAATTTATAATTTCATAAATTCCATTGCAATCCCTTTGGCTTGTCTCGAATTTTTGATTACAAATTGCAGACATTATTTCGATGAGTATATAGAAAGGAGAAGTATAGAAGTTATAAAGATGAGGAAAAAGTAAAAGTGAAAACTAGGATACAAATATAAATAACAAACACTATTCCTGATCTATTCCTAAAAAGTGAGTGAAATATAACAATCATTGTAAATATATAAAATAGCAGATTCAGTTGTCAATATATATTTTTAGGAGTTCTTACATCGCATCGAAGAAAAACAAATTAGCACTTAATTACAGCTCCAATTGCGTATAACGTATATTTATATGCAACCGCCCTCAGTGCGACACGTGGCGACCTGTCATGCTCATGACTTTGGTCAACATGACTCGGTGCATATACGTCAATCGTAAACAAGTCACGTCGTACCGCCACGGGTGTCAATAACCTATTTCCTGACAAATCAAGGTCATCATGACGTAGACTGACGGTAAACGATAAAACGTGTTTATCCAATTTTCCGATATCGCTATCATCTTTTTATAATTCTAGAATACCTCATGGTAGTTGCCCGTGCCCCTAACTATTCTAATATCAAGGTTTCTTTTGCTTTCATTATTCTCCATTTTTACAATAAATATAAGGTTCTGCATGTTGACCGACTGCTCTGTCAAGAGTGATACGAATAAGAAGATAAGGTTCAGCTTTTTTATACCTCTGTATTGGCATTTATCCTTAATATTTCTAGATGGTTAAAAATATTTGTATAATCATCGAAGATCTCACATTTATTCCGTTACTTATGACAAAATTTATTTTATTTATTGACATCATTTCATTTAGATCTGCTAGAAACAAGAGTTCCATTGCAGATAAGGATTAACACAGTACTCCATTAATTCATTTTATAAAGTATATCGTTAAATATTGCGGTCACAAATAGTTAATGTATAATTTCCCTTTTAGATACTAATTGTTTTTGTCCTTTGCTCAACCGATGTGTGTGTCCGTAATAATATCACGCATACACACACACATCAGAATCGTCTTCAATAATGAGATTTGTACCTATAGATTATTTTTTGTACGGTATAGTCCTTTATCGTCAGTCGCAAGAAGGTTCAGGATTAATCTAGATTGGCCAAGTCGTATTTGAGATTAATAAAAGTAAGAAGCTTACAAACAATTGCCGTATTCCAGTGGCGGAATATCTTTTAGCTAAAGTCACAACGTAGTGTGCCTTTAGAAATTCCGTACTTTCCCATTTTGTCGTTAAAAACATTTCCGACTAGACTCTTATTTATATTAAAAATACAATCAAATAATGGACAAAATGCGTTATGCATGTACGAGTATATAACATATACATAATGGCATAATGATGACATTCAGTTTCTCTTAATGACTATTTCATGACGTTACCAATCATCGTTAATATTGTTTTCTACATTGAAACCACAAAGACTCATGCAAAAAGAACCAACGGAAAACATCGTTAACTGCTTGTGATTTCAGTCATCCTAACATCAAGCTTTCCTGAAGTTTACTTACAATAAAGCTAAATATTTATAAGGATTGATTATATATCTATTAGAAAAATACACCACCGTGAAGAGCTTTTATAGCTGGCAGCTCCATGCCATGTGGTTGCATTATTTTACGGTCGATGCGTACTTCGGGACAGTGTGAATGTTTACGCCGGATTGAGACGCAATGTTAACGGACGAAACACGTGTTGACTAGCGATGATGTCTTCATCCTCCTTTGATCTTTAAAAATTCGACTAGCGCTTACCGATTATTCCAAAAGAAACTCTACAGATCTAGAAGCCCAAATTAGGTGATGTTAAGCCACACTGTTCCTCTTTCACCCCCGTTCCGAATAATACGGCTGTTCCTCCATGATATTCGAATAGACTCGAGTCTAGGATGAAATTATTCTAAGAGACCACACCATCATCTTTTGCCAAATCTACTCGAACGCCTAATATTTTAAACTACACCGACAAACTGCTGGGTTCAAAACTGCTTGACATTGGGCTACGCTCGTAACTTAGATTGTTGATTGTTGTTCGGAACAAAATAATACTTGCACGTAATTGCTTGGCGTTGGAATAACTGACAATTCAGTTGTATTACACCAGGCGAACTCTTGCAAAAGTAGTGGAGCTGTGACTTACGCACTTTTAGTTTGCTTACAAAAATTCGAAAAAGGTAAACAAAACGATGTTACAGGAATATGTTGGTGGGTTACTTTCAAATCGCCGCTTGCCGTCTAAAAATAACCGTGACGCTGGCTCTTCCACCGCTAATCTTATCACAGCGACAGATTGTCTGCCATACGCGGCACTCGATTAGCGCTGGAATGAAGTGTTTCGGCTGATAAGGCCGCCGTGTTGGTTGGGGCGATTGCGTGAACAGGGAGCACTCACTTTTACGATCACTGATAGGGAACGCGTCGTGTTTGTGGATCGTTCTGATTCCTCATCACGAACTGCTTAGAACATTTCACTTGATTTTAATACTGTTGAATAGTATATGCACTAGTTTATTTGGGAAGCTTTTATTTTTCTTTACAACACATAACACTAAGTCATGATGGTAAGTGACATAACAGAGTGCTTAACCTTGCACTGCACGTTACCCAGAGATGTAGGATGTTATATCTCTATGCTCACTCATTGTGATAGCAACAATTCTCTTCAAACTGAAATACAGTAACGCTTACTGCTTGACAGTAGAATAACTAGCAATGCAGTGATACCACTCCACACGGACTCTGCAAAAGAATGGTACCGCTTGGTAATTGTAAAGTAGTACAAGGACTTGTAACTATTTTGTATCTTGTATACTGACATTGATGTTTTTGACCTATGCGGCTGCATCGGATTACCGAACTAGTAAATATGCTGAGTTTCCACGAATTGAATGTAAAAGCGCTAGTTAATTGGAGAAGCTATTATATTTGGCAAGCTTTGCTTACCATCAGGTGTAATAAAAACATTGTCATAAAGGGATTTTAGGTAATACATTTCTATGCCCAATGGCAAAATTGGCTCTACAATCAGAACATATTAGTACTTGCACAGGTGAATTATGTTAGCGTCCATTTTAAGAAGTACAACGAATAAATCTTCCAGTCATACTCTACAACTTTCTAAAAAAAAAAAATTAATCTCGAACACCACAATTAAGTTTGATTGCTTTTGAGTACCTGTTGTTAGTTTATAGCGAAAAGGTTGCATTGAATTACGTATATTTCTTAAACAAAACTACCCATATTTTCGACTTTAAAACACCGATTTCATTCAGTATAAAGCTAGATCAAATCAAATCAAAATATCTATATTCAAATAAGGCTATATAGGCACTTTCGAATAGTCATTTGTAAGTTTGTAAGGAAGCTACCACCGACTCGTAATGCAGTTCTGCTGAGAAGAACCGGACAGAAATTCAACAGTTTATAAACATTTTTGACATTAGTCATAGAAATAGCGCGGTCTGTGGTGTATAAAGAGCGTGTGCTAAAGAGAGCCTAATGAAGTGTTAAGAAAATAAGAGAAACTTAATTACACATTAACTGACCATTACCAACAGCGATTAGATTTAAGGTCGAATTTCTTAGTCCGTTTCACAAATATCGCTTTTCACGTGAATGCAACTGTCGGCGTTGGTATCTGCGATAACGGCTTTATCGCCTTGCCGGCACTTAAGGTTGAAACATGATTACAGTTGCGTTGGCAACCTTCAAAGAGTTGACCTCGGTTACCTTACATCACTGAATGGAATGCTAGAGTATAAAACTTTGGCTCTCGGCTCAAAGTTCATGGCACTAGCATAGCCTGAATATACCAGGGACATTGGTTGCCTGTCCACCAATGTAAAACAAATTTACCTAGACCTTAATTAACGTAGTAGGACTCTTTTGCAAAGTCCGACTGGGGCGGTAATACTGCATTGCAAGATATTCTGCCGCCAAGCAGTAATGTGTAAGAACTATTGTGTTCCGGTTTGACTTGATTTGAATGACAATGATGCCAGTGAAATTACAGTTCAAAGATGGTCTATCACCACCAGGCGCACGACTTGCTCGTCTCTTCACTTTATCTCGTAAAAAAAAAGTATTTACATACCTAATTGATAAGTGGTCTTTTGTTGAATTCGCCTGGAGTAGTAACACTGCATCGTCAGTTATTCTAGCGCCAAGCAGTAACTACGGTGTTCTGTTTTAAAGGACAATGTTGCCTATCAATTACTGCGAATAGATATACCTTTTTTAATTACTGAATGCAGCGCAGGGCCAGGCAGAATTTGTTTCGCACTGGATTGCTATGGGCAGGCATGTTGTTTACCTCCACGCAGGCGCACTAAATGCTCGTCTCGCGACTTTAACTTCTGAAAACATTGCAAAGTTTATAAGCAAAAACACCAATCACCCAGTACTGTCGACTACTTCAGGCACCAGGTCTATACATGGTGCATTATTTGCAAACTGATTTGAATGCATCACCATAGACATCGACACTTCAAGAGCGATGCAACGATATTAAAAACACACGATATTTTATTTACCTCCTCGGACGTAAAGACGTGCTAGCGTGTTAGCTACGTTCTGTTCAACATATATGCATCACCAATTACACGGACGACGGATGATTGACCTAATCTCCTGTTACTGTGCTCAGGTGCTGTTCGAAGCGAATAGTTCTAAGTTGACAACTTTGATCGGAATTAACGTTTTTTGAAACTGATGTATGAAGACGGCCGTGATCGTGGTGAGCTGTATGCTGCCTTGTCCCCTTCCCCATAAAAAAATCAGTAACCTCTATCATCTATATTTAATATATAAATACATATCTATACATAAATATGTGAAAGAAAGCTTATGTGCCCTTTTACAGCCTATATCGCGCATGGAAGTATAAGATTTGTCACAGCAATTATTGAGTATAAGTGCGGAAAAATAAAATATTATATTATATATATTTGTTAAAAATACTTTAGATTATACAAAAGTAAATATTAATTGTTTATGTTTCTACTGTCGATTTTAAATACATGAATTGACAATTTATAAATGTTACATTAAAAAATTATATAATGATATAAAAAATGGGTCTAATTATCCTTTGGTCAAATTTTAGTTACGAGGAGATCACTAATATAATATATTAATGCGCCTAAAAGCTGATTTTAAGTGTAAATCGAAATGTAAGATATTAAAAAATATATAAATATGAGTTAAATTTGATCATAATAAAAATACACCACCTACAATACAATTTTTAATGAATTAAGAATTTGTTATAAAACACTTTTATTTTTATTTTCAAACTTAATATCTGTATCAAGTTTGAAAACAAAAAGAGAAATGAAAAAAAAACTACTGCATTCACCATAATTTTTGTTTTATATCAATTAAGAATAACTAGGTTTCGCCCATTACAAGTAAAGCTTAATTTGTTCGTTATAAACTCCCCCTAAAAGCGTGGTTCCAATTAATTCGGGCTCGACTATTTGACATTCATTCGGGGCACACGGAACCCTTGCAGGAGTTTCCCTGATACGAGCCAATTGAATTTATCAGCGCAGGCATCGGATAGTTCGCGTCTACGTGGGGAATGGGGTGCATAATAGTAAAAGCGCCTAACGTCGCAATCTATTTAACGTACAAACAAATAGAAACTCGGACTGGGCGGCTTAGCGTTGTCTTTAATTACGCACCCGAACAATCCACATTCAAATCTCGGATGCTATATTACCATCTCAATCAGATTTAGGCTAAATAATCATACCTTCCAGCGAATGCGATCGAAGAAATAAAACTCATTGAAAAAATAAGTACATTATCAGATTTACTGAAACTACTAATGATAAATGAAAATACACTGCTCAAAAAGTATCATAAGAATCTGCAAAGCGTTTGTTGAGTAAAATTCACTATTTCATGCGACTAGACGCCTTAACCTTTATGAATACTGTAGTCTTCACATCATAGATTACCACTAATACAACGTGGCCTGTACAGTGCAAAAAAGAGTGTATTACTTTTAAAACTGTATCCAATTCGCAACCCTATTACTTTCATAGCAACATATATAATCGAAGCACTTCTCGCTGAAGCAAATTACGCGTAATAAATGTTCAAATAAACAACATTATTAATACCAGAAATAGATCGCGTTACATTTAGGTTAAACAAACCGTTGGAGATCAAACATCCGATGGGTAAACAGAGGCCCGTTGGTATGGTGCAGTGGGAAGAACGCGTTGAGTGCGTGACAAGATACCATACAAGCTACCAATACTAGTTGGTGTTAAGATGCACGCTTATCACCAGATTACTGAAGCAAGTCTTTTGATTGATTCATTTATTATTTTATTGCTTCTAGTAATCGCTTGGTAGTCAAAATTCGACCAAAGAAAGTTTTTTTATTAAAGATCGCTTTTCTCATTTCATTATATAGATTTTTTTTATGTGAGTCACGTTTAGGATTTGACAAACTTATTTGACATTGGTGGATATAAGCAGTGGCTGTCTTGCAGCGAATTAAAGCGGAGCGAAGTTGCAAATGCGTTGTCAACTTAATAATGGCGGTTGCCTCACTTACCTGGTGAAATACATATTTTAATTCTGTGTAATGTTCTGATAAATGTAATGGGTACTTTGTCAAGCACTCCATGATGATTATCTAGTGATCCCCGATTCCATCTATTAAAAGTTGAATGAGTTACGATTTCCGTGTGAACCAAGCCGCTTAGTACTAATGTATGACTCGAACGCCTGATTCATGTAAAGCTTGCCTTTTATGCCTCTGGTCATGAATTTGATTCCCACGTCAATATCTCTTAATGTCCTAATTATAAGTCGTGTTTACTCTTCTATGATCATATATAAATTCAATATGGTTTCCTAACAGCAACTTTATCTAAACTAAGGAAGTTAAAGAAAGTTTAAAAAAAGAGGCATCTGGTGGGTCGCTACGCCACCAATTTACAGAATGTTAATTAACCTTCTTTGACTTTTACCCTTCACAGCCGTTTAAATAGCGGAGCGAATTCTCCATCAAAGAAATTCCTTTTTTTGCAGTGTCCTTTTTTTAAGCGACTAAATTTGAGATGGTTCTCATATACGTTTAATTTTTTTCTCTGTATATATTACGCAATCGCCAATTATTTTTTACATCGATCCTCCGATCACCATTTCTTTTTAATGTAATGTTGGTTACATATAAATTTTCTTGTTGATGAACCTTAAATTTTGAAGATAAGTAACCCAGGTAACTTGACTAAAATGAAGTACAAAATGTATTATATATTAAGTTTATTATTAAATTTATATGAGGTCGTTTTCACTTTTTATTGAGTAATTTACTGTATAATTAACACATTTTCTTTCTTCGCCTACTTAACAGACAGGATAAAAGCAGATGCCACCAAAAATGGTATCATTGATGTGCTATTTACGCTAATATGACTTGTTAATTTCGGATTAGCGAGGGGTTTAAGCGGGTCGACGACCCTTTAACGACTTGTACAAAATATATAAAAAATTATACCTAGCTACTCAAAAAAGGGAGTTAGGCATTCTGTGCTATGCTATCATGATTAACATAGGCCGAATAATCCCCAACCATTCTGGAAAAGAGACTTTCTAAGTGGTGGGACTCTTGCAGAGTCCGACTTGGTCGGTACCACTGCACTGCCAGATATTCTGCCGCCAAGCAGTACCGTGTAAACATTGCTGTGTTCCGGTTTGAAGGGCAATGATGCCAGTGAAATTACTGGGCAAAGAGATAGACCATCTAATATCTCTGGGTG
>DWGO01000486.1:0-12110 GCA_018247635.1 Eurytides dolicaon deicoon
CGACAACCTCGTCATTTACTATATTTCCACTTTGTGATGTGCCCTTTCAATTATAACTATAATTGTATTCAAAAAAAGTTTTACATTCTTTGTGATATAAATTAGGTCAGTTTCTTTCGAATGTCATCAATTTTAATTCATATTCTTATACTCTCACTGCATTGTCAAATATTCTACCGCCACGCGATAGTGTGCAAACATTACTGTGTTCCGGTTTGAAGGGCAATGTTGCCAGCGTAATTACAGGGCACAGAGATAGACCATCTTATATATCTGGGTAACGAGCGCAGCACAGAGCTAAGCCCACCGCATGGCACTGTGAGCAGGCATGACGCTTACCATCAAGCGTACGACTTGACGAATGCTGTGGTGTTCAATTGACAAAGAAATGAAATGAAATTGAGTTTTATTCAATTAGACTTTTACGAGCATTTTTGAATCGTTAGTAAAGTCAGATCGTGAGGGAGCTACCACCGACTCGGAATGCAGTTCTGCTGAGAAGAGCCGGCAAGAAACTAAACAGTTGCTCTTTTGAAAATCAAATTACAATTTTTTATACAGGCATACTCTATAGTATGCCCGCATATGGGTCAATATATCCTAATTCCCCACATCTTTGCCAACTAAAACTCTTGGATAGAATAATATGCTCTGCTAAATAATATGTTTTTAATTTTAGCTTTAAATATTTAACTAGTTAATTCTAGGATAGTTTGTGGAATTTTATTATATATGCGTATACCCAGTTAATTGACTTTACAATACTGTTTTCATTTTCTATTTTATTATACCATTGATGTATTGAAAAGAATTGCAGGAATAAATACTTGCCTCCAAATTGCGTCACCAATCAACGCGACTAACCACCAAATACCATTATTAATTACCCCTTTGGGTGACCATCCACTTCCGTCTATCTCAGCTTCGCACTTTTCACTTGAGAACTGTTATCATCAGCGGGATTTTAGACCTTCAAGAAGAATGGCTATTCCTACCTAAAGGGCCAGCACCGCACATATGTATTATACCCGCACCCTTAATGCTTGGTTTCATTTTTTTCTTTCAGAGTTTTTCTTCTTAAAGAGTTTTGTCACAATGTGATTATGCCACTATAATAAGTTAACATAAGGATAAAATACTAACTACTATATTACTTTCACATGTATTAATTAATACTTTTACACAGACTAAACAATTAACTAGTGTAAATTGATCTGAGGAGGAAAACATACGTAATACAACTAACGATTTAGTTTTGTTAGATTGTAGGTCTGCCAATATTCAATATTTGATTATTTTCCTACTCTGCTCGACTTGTAAGTTAGTATACAATAAAGCCAACAAAAAGTTATTTACTAAGGAGTAATTTAGAAGTCATTGGATTATTTTAAGCATCCTTTAATTTTAATTAGCATAAAAGCATTATAATAACTAAACCTATTGATCTTGAACAAGGTTAACATTACCGACCTACCAGCTTTAGTACAATTGCTAACTTATTTTAATGCCCTATAATTGGTCATAGTTCAGTAACTCAATTCAATACAGAATAAATGAAGTAAACTTTGAGGTTAATTTCAGGAGAGAAGGACAAAGGAGGACGCCTATAACGATATTACATCATCAGCGTCTTTTGTTTAAGCTAACTGTTGTTTGTAATAGAGTAAGTAAATCTCCATCACAATTACGGTGCAAATAGATAGACCATCTTAAATCTATGGGTGATGAGCGCAGCACAGAACCAAGCACGCCCTGTGTTGCTATGAGCGAACGTGACGCTTACCATCTGGTGCACGACTTGCTCGTCTCGTCACTTTATTTTGTAAAAAGTAAGAAATATATTAAGGATGATGGACTAATTTATAAAACATAGTTAATTAATATATGTTATATTGCAATAGGATAAATTTAATTGATAACGCATTATTTGTAATTCGCCTACACGTAATTAGTTTACATTCAATTATCATTCATTGTATTGTAAGCAATGGTATTGGGTAGGCGATTTTGGCGATTAATACAACATTTCTTATTATTCTATCATAAAGCAATAATGTGCAAGCATTTCTTTGTTCTGGTTTTAAAGGCAATTTTCTAATTGTAATTATCGGGTACAGATATATACCATCTTTTAACCTGGATGAAGAACACAAATCAAAGCAAAATTTTGAACTTTGAATGTTAAAGAAAAGCTAAAGTGGTTCCTACCACAATAGGATTCTTAAAGAGCCCATCTGCGGTGGTACTGCACTGCAGACAGTGGTACGTAAGCACTGCTGTGTCCCGGTTAACATGGCATTAATACCAGCCTAATTACTAGGCACAGAGATAAAGAAAATCTTAAACCTCTAGGCGACGAGCACATTGAAGGGCCAAGCAAGATTCTGTTTGGCACTGTGTTGTCAGAGGCAGGCGTGTCACTTACCATCAGGAGCACGATTGCTGATCATGTCCCTTATTATCATTAAAATAATGTAAACCTAACTGATTTACATTATTTTAATGATAATAAGGGACATGAAGTCTTTTTTATTCATAAAAAATTGTAATTTAATTTTATCTTTGTTACGTAAACGAACAAGTTAATCGGATGTTTTTATGTGAATGTATGATAATGAACAATGACGAAATTACACCGGTTCCATGAATATCGCAATAAGCAATGAATTTAAATGAGATTGTTTCCGATTCATTTTACACCCTCAAATATAATTGAGTAACAGTTGCATTTCATCGTGTACCATTGCAGTAATTTGTCATTGTTATCATGCGAAATCGATAATCCGAAATTGGTCTTAAACGTAAAACAGACTGTAACTCACAAGTGATAAGGATGATATTGGAACGTCCGATGGCATATCTGTTATTACGTCGTGCATTTTCTCTCGGCGTAAAACAAACAAGAACAATTCGAAAACTTTAAATGAAATGCATAATAGGAAACTAATAAAAGTACTCGCGATGGAAAGTTTTATATTTTTGCTATTGGATTCTGAAAAATAATAACATTTTTAAAACAAAATAAAAATGCGTTCAACTGGAAAGTGAAATGGATTCCGTTACAAGAAAGTACGAAAGTTACGCGAAACTAGCTATTTTAAACCAATCGCAATAAATAAAAAGATGTAAGGCAAAATTTTAAACAAATGCCTAACCTTTTTAAAATACAATCGGATATTTTATTACTTTATTACTGGTTTGAGAAAGCTAGGATGTGAAAGATGTCCACTGTCAAGCTAAACTACCGACACAAATTCTAAACTATGGAAGTAAAAAAAATCAACGCTATAAAATTCTTGAGAACTTAATACTAGCAAGCACTTTCATTACTATTAACCATAATAAAACATTAATAGATAAATACAATGAAGTTTTATGTACATTCCATAAACTGGAATTGCAGATTCAAAATTCCAAATTCCAAAACAAAT
Source organism: Eurytides dolicaon deicoon (assembly GCA_018247635.1). NCBI lineage: Eukaryota > Metazoa > Arthropoda > Insecta > Lepidoptera > Papilionidae > Eurytides > Eurytides dolicaon. Next base: position 3,432 of record DWGO01000486.1, read on the forward strand.
ATTGTTTACCGTTGACCACAGATGAAAAAAACATTTTATTAACGCTTACCCACCAACGAAATTTTCTATCAACTAACACTTATTCGTACAGCACATAATTAATTAATAATATAATTATTGAATGCATAATTACTGCAACTGATCAACGTTATTGAAGGCAAATGCTAGGTGGACGAACGTAAAACAAATAAACGGCCAGCGCAAAATTCCACCTACGTCCGCTGCAACACGGACTCTAATTAGATTAGTGACCACATGACGTGGACAGCCCAACGCAAGTTATGTCCACACACCGAAACTCGCACGCCTTTATAGACCGTGTTACGTATTCATAAACACGACAGCACATTGTTAGGAACAACGTATGTAGCTTTATAGCTGTGCACTGTAAATAATCCAATCGCATAATACACATCCCCGGTGCAATTGTGACGAATGAAAATTAACAGCGGGTAGTTAAGGATAATTGATTTAAATTCAATGAATACGCGGTGTTAAATCAAAATGGCGCGTACGATGTTTTGACCTTTTATAGAATTAAAACTTTAATTTTGAACAAAATGTAAACTATATTTAATATACAAGATTCTTTATCGCAAGTAGTTAACATTTGCAGAGACCTCTATCCCAGGTAGCGTTTCCGGTTATTCTGACGACAATCAGTAACGAGTAAGCACTACTGTATTAAGGTTTGAACGGCAAAGAAGTCAGCGTAAGTACTGGGCAAATAAATATCATAAGTCTCTGGTGACGAGCGCAGCGCAGAGCCAAATAGATTTGAACAGTTGAAAATACACGACCATACTACAGTATACACAGCCTATAACGACATAGTGCCACTAAGCATATGTAAGCCTACGAGTTTCCATACTAAGATTGTTGACTGTTTGTCTATTAGTAAATGAGATAACCGCAGGTTTAAATTTTTTGCCTATAACATAAAGTACTTTGAGAAAAACGCTTTCTCGTTATCACATCTTTTATTAAGAAAAAGAAAACAAAAGACACTAAAGGACAAATCAAATGTATATTTGTTGGATAACAATATTGCTAATGTTTATTCTTATTTTATTACACACATACCATTTTATCTGTAACGATTCTTCTGAATAGATAAATCCATAGGGAATTATACATTTTAATTAATACTGCTCTAGCTGAGATGGCCATCGAGTTTTAGTGTTAATATCGCCGAAGCTCTATATATCCGCATAGTGGCCCATTAACGTGCTGAAATAAGCAGATTGAGTAAAATTTCGTGCTTCAATATGCAAATGTTTATGCTTAGATGGGGCTTATTGGCCGCATAAGCTATTGTAACTAACGAACGGATAACTGGATCAATCGCTACCACCTAGTGAATAGAGACTGAATAGTCTCCATCGGGAATATAAAGTAAAATGGCTTTATTGATATCTGACTTCAAAGAATTAAGTCAACTGCTAATATAAATATATTACCGCATTTTGTATATAAAATAAATATTAATAATAAAAAATCTGTGGTTTTCCCGATGGTATTAAAAAAACCAGTGAGTTTTTGTTTTCCCCCTGGGAAGTACTAGCGTCATTATGTTTCGGTTTAAAGAGTAATAATAATAATTGTTATTATTTCTCTCCATTTAGTTTTTGTACCATTTAATTAGTCATTTTTATTAGTTTGCACGCGCTAAATATATTTACTATTACATTTAGCGTACAAACTAGCACATTTTGCGTGACTCGGACTTAAGCTAATCCATAGGCTTGTATTTCATGACTCCATGCCTTTATCCCTCAGGTAATGGTTACAATTCACATTCTGTTTTCATGCTCAAACATTTATGCAAACTGGAATTAGCAAATGGAGGATTAGTACAAGATTGTGAGTACGTGCGTTTATGTGTGTTTCATTGCATGCGTGCTACATATACATACATAAGTATATTGAATATTAAAAAAGAAGTATCCAATTTATGTTTTTTAATAACCAGCGAAGCACAGAGCTAGGTTGAGATTTAAAATGCTCGACTAGTTTAAGCGTCCTTACCATCAGATGCTCGACGTTCTTTTCTGGTAACATCATTGTACTTCACACCGGTCTTCCTTTAGTCATTTTAAATTCACTCTTTATGATCTTTTGACTCTATAATATATTAAATGAACATAAGTAGGTTCTTAAAAATAGGCCATGGCTACTTTTTTTGTAATGGAATTACAAGCCGGTCACTGAATGACTTTTGATCGTATGATAAAAAAACATGCGAATATATCCGAATAACCTCAAATTAAATGTATAATAAATCTTTTTAAATAGGTATTTTCGTATTATTTATTTTAAGAAAACGGTAGCCTTTTGCCAAAGAAACGATTTGATACGAAGCACAAATTATAGGCCGAGACAAATAATAGCCAAGCAATCCATTTACGGGAATGATAATATTATTTATCGCGGAACGGAACAACTAAGAACTTCCGTGTAATTCAATTAGCTACAGTATCCCCATAATAAAATAGTTGTTGTCCGCGTTAGTAGTGAATCAAAGCTATTGAGTGAAATAATAAAAAAGATAGTTTGATAGTTGCTAATAAATATGACTAAATTAACCAACTACCGTCTCGTGTAACGGATACGGGGTAGGCAGAAACAGCTAATTCCTAACTTATGTTGAAATGATAACGATTAGGGCGTATTTTATGTCAAATAACTTGTGATCGTATAATAGATGCAAACGAAATTTCACAAAGAATTTTAGATGGTCATCATAAATAAAGTGCAAATCCCTCGACGTTTTGAATATCCATGGGCGGCTGTGATCACTAACCACTAGGCGAATCTCCTGCTCGTTTGCCTCCAACCCGCTAAAAACGCAAACAGATACTTAAATTTAAAATATTAAAAAAAATATTTGATTATTATACTTTGCCAACAGGATTATTAATAAAAGTAAAATAGTAAAGTAACAGCCTGTATATTTTATATCCCACTGCTGGGCATAGGCCTCCTAGAGAGTATAAGGGCACTGACCGCCACGCTGTCCCCCTTGTATTTTGGCGGACTTCTCATGTTTCAAGAATATTTTTTTATTGATTATTAAAATATGCAGGTTTCCTCACGATGTTTTCCTTCACCGTTGAGCACATGGCAAATCAGCACTTAGCATTGTTAATTATAAATTAACAAATTCATTGGTGCCGGCACTGGGATTTGAACTCAGATAGCTCGAGTATTTCGAATTAAAAGCGAGCGCCCGGACACCGAGCTACCAAAGCTCTCACGACTTATTAATACCTCGAATTAACTAATGTACTAATATTTTCTTATAATACTTATAATTATGCAAGAAAAGTTTGACATATATCAAGCTGTTTATTTTTCACTGCGTTCATAATAATTTTTCACTGTCACGTGCGATACATAATTTCCCTGATGGAGTAAGCCGTACGTGCTCAACATTATAATCAAAGCATTGTAAAATATTTAAGCAAAAATGCCTAGCAGCAACCTTTTAAGTAGAAAATGGTTTTGCTTACAATCTTTAATCGAATGTGTTTAAGCATTTATGACATTGAGTTTTATATTATATATTAACTCACTTCGTTTACGTTGATGTTATGCTGGTGTTATTTGATATTTAATTTTAATCAAATTAATTCAATTAATCAACCCCTAATAACTAAAGAATTATTTAGACGAAAAATAATTATATTATATACCCTGCAAAAGTTACACACTCGTACTATGCATATAGTGTACGATATATAACATAATATATTGTACTAATATTTTGTTAAGCATTTTCTGTTCATAAATATATTCCTTTTCACATCTCTCGCGAACGAGCGCAGCGCAGAAGAAAAATCATTATTTACGCATAGTTTAAATACCAGTTGGCAAGTCAGGCACACAATTACTGTGAATATATTTTAATACGTGTAAATCTAAAATAAAAATAATCTTTAAAAAGTTACATAGAAAGGAATGAATTAATTTAAACCTTTGAAAGCCTCAATCAAGTGCACATTGGCGTCGATGGCAATAGAAGGAATATCATCAGTCAAAAAGTTTGTTGAAATGGTATTTTGTACTCAAATAATTAATTATTAAACCTAAGAAATTCGTTTCAATTCTAAACTATTTATAACCACGCAAAGTCATCCGTAAGCTGGATGATTCAAATTGTTGCATTGCAATTGTGCCGTGTCATTTTAGTTATGCCTCATTATATTGCTTGGTCGCAGCTGCATATAACGTAATTGAAAATACTCAAGACGCTTCTGTTTTTATCACGACGTGAAATCTTATTATTTTATTTTTACTAAAACTGGAACAACGACTTCAATCTTCTTCATCTTGAGTTTGATTAATACACTATGAAATTTTTAATTGATTTACAAACTTGTAGTATTTTTTTTTAATATTTATCAAGAAAATTTAAACAATTTTCATAAAACTTAATTCTTTTACAATTGCCTAAATTGCAAACCTACCTGAGATTTCTGAAATTCGTGTAAAAAGTATCTAAAATTTTAAAAGACTAATCCTTATATTATAAATTTAAAAGTTTATTTGTTTGTCTGTGCGTTTGTCCTGCATTTATACAATAATAATGCAAAGGTTCAGTGTAATTATTGACATAAATATAGTTTTTAGAACGTAATGCTTGAAAAAGACCACATTTTTATTATTAGTAGTAGCAGTAGTAGTTTAGTATTTTTATCGTGAAAAAAAAAACAAAACGAAGAGAAAATGTAAAAAATAAAAAAACCTCGCGAGCAAAGTCGCGGGAGAAACTTAGTGTATTAATACATGGCACCTACCTCGAAAATAACAGCAGAAAACTTTCTTTTAAATTCCCATAAAATATAAGGCAATATATGACAGCAAAAAAAAAGAAAAGAACCTAACAAAAAAGCTACATAAGTAAATATTTTCAGTAAATAATATTTAAAGTTGAGCTACCGTACCAATGCGCTTCACTTTTTAGTAAGCAATGGAGGACTTAAAAAGCGTGGCTTATTTTTAATGTTCTCTAAGCCTTAAGTCGAAAGTTACGAGTGGGAGTCACGAAGCGGAGCGATTCGATTGAGAGATGTCGTTCAAAGCTACACCAATTAAAGTTAGATTGAGGGCTCACTTTGACGGGCACATTACATAGGCTTTCACATTCCTTACTAGTTATTACATCCTAAATTATATTAATTAATTCTACATTGACTTCCCGTTATACGCAAGGATTCAAAGTTTACTTTCTGTTGATGCATTTTTAATTTCGATATTCAAGTTAAGTTGTGATTATTGTATAGATTATGTATAAAACGTTTCATTTTTGTTACTTTACTTTTTATTACTCCTATTACTTTACCTTTTATAACTCCATACCTCGATAAGCCACCTTTTACCGCTAAACAAAGCCAAAAATCGACTTTATAGACTTATGACAGATTCAAATTAAAAGCAACATTAAATATATTAACAGGGCGAAGGATCTTGTAATGTTTATTTAAATTACCTTTTACAGCGTGCTGGTTTGTTTGCTTTAATAAGCATGCCCTAGTTTTTACTTTAGTACCTTTGTTTTGGGCTTTCACAACAAAAACGTTTGACTATTTAAAAAATAAACGTATACAAAAGCAAACTGCTGCTTATTTATCACTTTACTTGAAAATTTGAATCTATTCAAATCGCGAGCATAACGTAAAATATTTGAGTAGACGCTATTCAACAATAATTTTATTCCATACTTTGAAGTAGCGGTAATAGGGATTATATTGGCACGAGATTAAATTTCAACGAACTATTTCAGACAAGAGTTCACCTTGTACAAGAGCGTTTCGCAACAGAATATTATCGAGTCACGTTTTAAATATGCCAAAGTTGGAGTAAGGTTGATTAAAAGTATTCTACTGGGGCTTAGTAATACAAAGTTTCAAACGATTTTGTGTTCATTAATGCTTTGCGACAATCCTACCATCGCTAATATTAATATTAGTTACGGCAAATTGGTAACGTAAGGTCGTCACAATAGTAACCTTTTATTACAGCCTAGCATTTACCTTACTTTTTTAACCAACTTTTAAGAGAAATGAATTCTTAGTTTGTCTATTTTTATATGGATTATATCTCTGCAAATTCTGGACATATTTTTTGGGGATTCTTTTTAATTAAACGTTAACCGTAGCAGCAATGTCTAGGGATCTTCATGTTCAAGGATTCTAGCCACTGGAGCAATCAGATTTGGAATTTTGTGATTAACAACTTTAATGGTTGGTTTCCCTTGATTACTGTAAGTGCATTCTCAAATGATGAAATTTTTAAGAATACAAATATTTGTAACGCAGAATATTTGTAACGCAGAATATTTGTAACGAAAGTTCACAACCATGGAATGTTAGCCACAGCCTTGGTCAACGACGAGTCAAAGATTGGATCTGCTATCGTGTTAAGAGCCCTGATGGATCAGAGCTCTCAGGTCTCGATTTTACATGGAGTCCGCAGTCCAGTTGCTCGACCTGAGAAAAAGACCCGCTAGCACTGACATATATGAGGGTACTTCAATGCCCTCAAAGTGGCACGATCTAGGCTACTCTCATGCCTTGACCTCTGTTTTGGTTTGCCAGTCAGTGCTTATGTTTTAAAAAGACTCACATAACATCTTTGCGACGGGAAGATTGTTCAGGTTTTATCATCATCGCTCGCATCTTTAGAATTATCATCACCAGCATCTTTTGATACTCCTGGTAGGATTAACTAACAATTAAGCACTTGTGTAGTTGGCGAAGTTCTTCAGGAGGATTTGGTTAAAGGTCCGCCCGGTACACTCATCGCTCAGAAAACTAATTTGGGGTGAATTTTATCTGGCGAAATCAACTGAACGGTGACGATGCCAGTATGTTGCAGCGTAGTTAGGCGGACAGGCGTTAACGATCTTTAGCGAAAGTTTTAGCTAGAATCAGAAAAGTCTTTAGCACGACTAAGTTATACTGACTGAAAAAGAGCAGAAATGTGAAGACTTGTACACTAACTCAACCAAACATGATACCAGGCGATATATAGTCGAAAACGACGATCGGTTATATTTCTTCGAACCCATTTTCCAGTATAATTCGAAATTCAAAAAGTCACGTCGAAATTTGATTCGAATTAACGCTACAAAAAATTTAATTAATAAAAAACATATTCAGAGTACACTAAAATTCCTGAATCTTTTCGGACTTCGACGGTGGGAAATTCACTAGATCGTATCGCATAATGTTTATTTCGACGATTCGACGTTCAAACACGTTATCGGAAATGCGTTAACGCGATTCGAGCGTTATAAACGTAACGATAACTGGAATGTTCGATACAAATGAAGAATTTTACACGTACTAATTGAGATTTCTTTATTTATAAGGCAGTACTTTTACGTTATTTTCATTTAATTTTTAATTACTGTATTATATATTTCCGCTTTTATAATAATAAATAAGGATACATATTTTTTGCGATTGCCATACAGTGTAAATACACTCACATATCTGCTTTTGCATATGATAAACATTTCGGGAAGGCTCATACCATATTGTGAAACCGAATGCGGCAAGGAAAAGCATTTCGTTTATTTTCGCCGCCCTATCTTGACTCAGTGACACAAAAAACTATGCCTACGTACCGCTTCTGTAGCCAAACGAGAGTTCGCTATTTTCTCGACCTCCTTTAAAAAAATATTACGATATAAGTTTTCTAAATATTAAGGATACGGTTTTATTAATATCGCAGAGACATCGTGCAGATTTGAGAACCTTGTATAAGTTTGGTGAAAATATAAGTTTGGCGAAAGAAAAACATATTCATTATTTATTTATTTTGTAAAGGTACCCCAACGACTTATTTACTAATAACAATAAAGGATACTGTACTCTATATCAATATAAGTACACTTACGTAAAAGAATTTTGTTGTATCGTTAATATTGACAACTGATTATAGTTGTGAACTTCATCTGATTAGTAACGTAAGCAAGACCTATTATTTTAACTGGCATTACTAATAACACAACCCTAGGGATATATCTATAGGAAGCGATGACAACTCAATAATAAATACGTAACTCCGTTCCCAACTTTTACTATAAAAAAACCAAATTAAAACGACCGTAACAGCTTTTCTTTTGAACAACATCAGTTACATCACTACGAATTTCTAACGACTGCCATACTGCGCATCGCTGCGAATTATCGCGTCGAACATTATTCAGGTATCGATTCTTATTGCTAATGTATGCTAAACTCAAACACTGCACTATACTGTTGACACATGCAAATTGATATGGCAATGTTGTAGTTCGTAACAGCGTTGTCGAGATTGGCGATATGCTGAGGGAATTGATTAATTTATGAATTGAACTGGTTCCGGTTATGCAGTGTACGGGTTAATATCCTCCATTGGTAGCTCAGGCATTTGCAAGTGAGACTCGGCAAGTGCTTTGTGCGAAATACGACGTGATTTAGGTACGGTTGGCTGAAATAAAATATTACGGACACATCGGCGACGTAAATTTACTGCCATTGTATAAAATCTTCTTTAAGTTGTAGGACTCTTGCAGAGTCCGCCTGGGGCAGTACTATTGCATAGCCAGATATTCTGCCGCCAAGCAGTAGTGTATCAGTATGTACTACTGTGTTCACACAGCACAGAGCCAAGCACGCTTTGAGTGAC
>DWGO01000487.1:0-12108 GCA_018247635.1 Eurytides dolicaon deicoon
CACATATGTCACTTTATAGTCATATAAATTGGTAAGTCGCTAATGTTGTAAATTCAGAAGCTGTTAAATAAATCTCTCTCAGTCGACGTTCTTGCAGCTTATTTGCTTAGCTCACACGACGTTGTGGACCTCAAACCTGCCCGTGAAATGCACTAAATATGCATAAACTGTCACCATACGTTCCTATTATAGTGACTCGTTTTATTTTTATCGTTACACTGGAAGATATGCTTGAGAATGCATAATGTGTTCCTTCTTCCTTTTTTTTCAACCTGAAACTATTTTTACACGAACAGATCGAACATTGTACACTTCTTGGAAACAATTTTTAACAAAGACAAAATTGCAAGACCAAAAATAGTCTAAAAATACATTGGTATTTATAATATAATTCGATGGTTTGTTCCGATGGATTACATTCTAACACAACTGAAAAATTACGTGCGACGGATCTCTCGAATTTCACATACAAAGTTGCCACATTGAGAAATAAAATACGTACCTAAAGTTAAAATAAAAGAATGGCGACTGTGATTTCCTCCCAGCGGTATAAATCTCAGCACGGGCAGTAGGACAGCGATAAATAACCGAGCTTACTGTGGCTGCGCCGGCTTCTGTTCTTGTTAAATCCCCTTCACATGTATACCCCGTATATAGAGCCTTAGATGTGTTTAATGAAACAATTGGAAATACGTTTTATATTTGAGCTAGTTTGCTTTAATATTGCGAATGAAGAGTTAACAGTCTCTTAATAGCGTCGGGGATGAGGGACCATTCGCAAAGATCTGATAGCCTGATTCACACACCGTCCAAATCTTACTTCCGGTTTTATATTATTGATGCATTCGAGTGGAAGACGAGATTTATCCTTATTTAAGATTTAATATTATTTGGGTGAAAAAGATATTTTTGATTTTAGAGTAGGTAGTTCTTTCGTTGGGAAAACAAGAATTTTTTTTAACATCAAAGTTTACTAAGATTGTTGTTAAAAGTAGTAGATAAATTCTCACAAAGATTTTGTTTTTTTTTATTATTAATTTAAATTAAAAAAAAAATTAAGTGATATCTATAAATAAATGAATTTGGATATAATAATTTGCGTCTCGAGTTATGTTTTAGAAACAACAATCTCAATGGAAATCTGTTTAAGAATCAAGTGGAGGAATGGAATTTTATTCCCTTTTTTTTTTTTAATATTATACATTTTATAAGTATTATTACTTTTGCTACCATATAAGCGATAAAGCATAAAGTTTGTCCTTAATGTTATTTGGAATACGTACGTATCGAAATACGTACAATATCTCAAAACAAATCAGTGAATGCAAACGGCACATTAATAAATAAAACACGAGCGCTCTAACTTACAATGCTCAATGTATTAAACGTTAGAATTTCCTTCCTGTCCAATAAAAACGGTGGCCACTGGTGTCGTATCTCGAAGGAGGCCGGGCAGGTCGTAATAAGTCCGGGAAATAAAATAATTCCAAAGTGAAATACACACACTAATGTGACTAATATTATAATATCTTGCGCCCAACATATCTGCTCTAGCAAGGCCGGAAGATTTAGGTGTAGGTTGGAGAACGTTATACCATAAAAAGCTAAGAACTAATACGTTTCGACGAAATTCATTTTAATTTCCAAAGCTATTTTAGACAAGTTAATAGAAAATTGTTTATCTCTAATATTTACTTCACCTCCACTAAATATATATTTAAATAAAATTACTGGGTAATATAACAGGTGAATGTGGAAGTTGTCCTTCTTATTAATTACGTAGACACATTTTTTTTTATTTTGTGTAGATTTACGAACACTTAATTTACGCTTATTTGATGCAAATAATGATGTTCGATTAATTTAAGTATTATTTTCTTTATTATATAATAAATTATACTACAAAAAATAATTTTCAAAAGAAAAATGTATTTTCTAGGAAGATTTTACTACGACTATTTTTTAAATGTAATAAAATATTTTACAGCCATTTTCCATTTAACCTTATAATGCATCCAGTTAAATAAAATACATTTACAATGTACAATTAATGTGAATATTTTCTATATGTTGAAATAATAAAATGTTTTTAAATGAAGATGCACGGCTCTGTAAACAGTGATCATTAATTTCTAGTGATAAGGACCAATTAGATGTAATCGTGTCTCATAATTTTTGTTACTGAAATGTAAGTGCCTAAAGCAAAACGATATTAAGTAAAGAAAATCATCTAAGGATCTATGCAGTTTTCAATTTTTTTAGTATGCCACTTTACTTTTTTTGGAAAAAGTGTAAAGTGAACGAACAACGGATGAGTTTTTGATTTGTTAATATCCACGGGCGATAGCATTAACATTCTTCATAATTGCAAAACGTTTCTCTATCGACTCGTTCATAAATTATAACATTATTCTTATTGACCTCTATGTTAGAACATCAGCTAATGACGTAAGAGAAGTGGGTAAATACGTTCCGTAGCAAAACAGTTCGATTAGCCTTTTTTTTAACTATTCCAAATTATGGGAACAGATGTAAAGTTAACAATGTTCAGGCAGCAAGATAATATGTTCGCAACCTAAGAGGAAGTTGGACTCAACCGATCGTGAATATTAAATGTTTGTAGTATATTCGCTTTTTTTACTTGAATCCATTCGCTTTCTGTGTTATTGTTTCAGGTCATAAGGTAATGAAATAAAAGGTTTTTGAATAAATCTAATTCGGATAATTGTCCGTTATGTTTTTTCTTTTAAGGAGTCACGGATATAGGGCACGGTAACAATCAGTTTTCTTCGACTTAAGGCTTTTTCCACGGGTTCGCATTGTAAGTTTTTATTTTCAGTGCATTTTAACGAATTTTTCCGGGATATAAAACTAAAGATAAACAAACTTACTGTCTGATGGATTAGTAAGGATTGTGAACATTTGCGTAAATCACATTTAGAATATTTAAGACATTCTTTTCCTTTATTAATTAGTTGGTGAGCTTTTGTTTTCTTTGTCACTTTTTCAGCTAAGCAGTCGGTGAAGTTAGAGCTATTGGAACATACGACACAAATTTGGATTCACACTTATTATAGTTGGTTGTTATAGTTTCTGTTTTGTTAACTGGTCTTTCTATCATTAATCGGTGGTGTGCTTTTGTTTCATTCGTTATTTTTTCAACCAAGCAGTCGGTGAAGTCAGAGTAATCGGGACATATGAAAATTAATAGGATTCACAGTTATTACAGTTAGTTGTAGTTTTTATTTTGTTAACTGGTCTTTCTGTCATTAATCGATGGTGTGCTCTTGTTTTCTACGTCATTTTTTCACCGTACCAGTCGGTGAAGTCAAAGCAATTAGGACAAGTGCAAAAATTTAGGATTCATAGTGATTATGGCTGTTGTAGTTTTATGGCAATTTTCAACAACCTATCTATCGGTAGATTTGCCTACTAGAGATTGAATTTTGACATATGTTGTATGGATCTAATGTCAAAATTCTACCTCTAGTAGCCAAATCTACCGATCGATAGGTCATTGAAAATGGCCGTTAGTGGATTTCCTGTCTGCGCCACTGTTGCATAGTGCGCGGCGCGGCGCGGCCAGGTTGGCTCGTAAAGCGCGGACCACACGCGGGCGGAGGTGTGAAGGCAGCGCCCGCGCCCCGGGGGCCCGTACCATAACTCACGAGCAGCGGGGCGCCCCGGCCATTCATATACCTGCGCGATTCGGCTGCCGATGCCGCGACGCATCGACATAGCCGGACAGCCCCACTAGACATACTGTCTGCATCGAACGAAACAACGACTCCCAACAATAACCGGTGATACGGCGTTACGATTCCTTCACTGCCACACCAATCGGATTTTATTGGGAAATATGGACAGTTACAATGACTCTGGACGGACGTAAACGACGGGTGTCGGATCGCATAGATCTCGATCGCCATACCGAACGTAAGCGGTGACCGAATGGATTGACACCCGATCTCACCGCGTTGTTTCTCAGCATTGTTTAGTTTTATATTCGGACAATATTACGGACTTTATTAAGCTATTGAAATATCTTTAAGTTTTTAAGCTTGTCATATTTTTTTATTACAAATTGTGTACAAAAACGAAATCCATAATACCTGTGAAAGTTAAACATGTTTACTTATTAATTGAAGACTCAAGGGACATACCCTTTAATTTCCACGTCAAATATCATAAAATTACATTCGGTCGATTAAATAGGTAAAAAGTTACCGTTAATAGTAGATGTGTTCTTAAAACGGGTAATATAATATACTCTTGATATAGATTACGGGAGCGTCCCATCCGACCGGAACACTAATTCCAATGATCAGCATTGAACAAACTCATCCAAACATAATTCGTGAGGGCCGCCGAGTTTCCCGTCTAATCACGAGTCCCTAGCGCGACCACGCGCGAGACATCCCACAATTTACCTGTTACAAATTAGACGGAACCCGTTATTTAAGTATCGGTAGCGGGGCTAGCGTGCGTTGTTATTTTAATTTGATTTTCTTTCACGTATTGTCGGTGCGAGCGCCATTTGGCTGCTAATGGGGTAGCTCGGCTCATCGCTCAAAACGCGAGTAATTTGACTTAAACTCCCGAAAATAAAAAAAAAACAATCCAATTCGGTCCGACCTTACACGGGTTAAGCCGTTTGACGTGCGCTTCGTGCAATTGGTTATTGCTCATTATGTTAATTCGCGGTTTTCGGCGGTCATAACACGAGAGCATTATTCCTCTTATGACGTATGATTTTGCACGTTCGAAACGATGAGATTAGAGGAAGCCGTTGTGGAGGGAAACGGTTGTTTACAAGGTGAACTTGAGTTGGCGTTGTGCACCTACCTAAGTTTAATTATGAATGTTGAATGTTGCTTCGACAGGCTATAATTAGAAGAACAATGGTGTCTGATTGAAAGTTTAAATACGGCGCGAGTAGAGAGTTTCATGCGTAGGTTGGGTTTATTTAAGGCAACCGTGACCGGTCTACGAATGGTTTGAATAATTTTCTACGTTTATTGGTTTAGTCTTTGTTAGGCGTCATGTGATCTGTCTGCTAAAAATATGAAAATTTTCAAAAATATAATGATAAGACTGTCATAATAGATATGTTCTGTGGGCTTAGCCAAATTACAATTTCATTCCGTAATCTGTTACTGAATATAAAAAAAAAACTAAATTTATTAAATTTTCTCCTCCCAATGTCAAGCACAAAAATAATGGTGTGTTGTTGAATGGAGATAGGTTGGAACCTGTGGAAACCAAACCAAACTTTTTGGGTTCAACGGTGGGTTTAAAATTACAGTGGAGCCCTCATATCGTTGGACTTGCGAGTGGACTCAGTTCTGCAGCATTCGCGATTAAGAAAATTAGATGAATCTCAAACGTAGAAACAGATCGCATAGTTTATTTTAGTTATTTCCATGGTGTTATGTTCTATGGCATACTACTGTGGGGTAATGCAACTGCCATAAATACGATTTTCGTACTGGAGAAGAGAGCTATTCGTGCTATCTGTAAGCTTAGTGCATGAGTATCATTAAGAGATAAATTTAAGACTAGTAACATGTTGGCTGTCGCTTCTCAATACGTGTATGAAAATGTTATGTATATCCACAAAAATATTAATTATTTTCCCACCAAATGTGACGTGCGTAACATTAATACGAAAAACAAAAACAAATTTGTTATACCTAAAACTCGTTTGCAACAAGTCAGTAATTCTTTTTACGGGCAATGTATACGTTTTTACAATAGAATTCCAGAAAACGTCCAGAAAGCTCCTATTGCTAAATTAAAAAAAATGTTTGTGTGCTAAATTATATTATTGCTAAAGGCTATTTATTATACAGTAAATGATTTCATTGAAGGAAGCATTGGGAATGATGTGATCGCCTCCAGCCTATTCAAAGATTGAAATTATAAATTGTAAACATAATGTTTATTAAAAAAAAAAGAGTAAAAAGTCCCACTAAATTTCTTTCGCCGATTCTTTTCTTTTCCGAACTATATAACTACATAATATCGCTAATAGCAAAGTCCAAAATGTAAGAAAACTGACATAAGCTCTCAAAATATCACGTGACACACTTATGTCAGTTTCATGCATTTTGGACATTTTGCTACTAGCGATATCGCTAATGGAATACAATCAACCATATGCACACATACATATGTATGTTTTCTCAAGGGCAGCATCAATAACAATGGTATTGAAGATTGTATTATTGGATAATTTTAAGTCAATTGGAAAAAATATCTACTTAAAATACGTTAAAGAAATTCCAATTGGCTTATTTTTTAACATATGTTATACCAGACTCATGGAAAGACATCATTATAAGTTTAAGAAACGTACGTTCAGTTCTGAATTTTAAGCATATTAAAAGTCATAATTAAAGTACATGAAGTTAATTTTATAACAATATCGATCCACTTAATGAGGAGGATACTTTCAAATTCTTTTAAGAGATAGTAAATTTTAAAACATTGTATTAATAATAATCATGACATTTCTTAGTTTTATATTAATTTATTCTCCAAATATTGTGATGATCCTAGTTAATATAGTAAACAAAGTGAAGTAAATTTTGTAGTTTCGAATATCGGCACATGGAAGACCGGAAGTGACGTCACGTTGTTAAGCTAGGTTGCGTGCACGCAGTGCTCCCCCCGTGCGTGGGAGCAGCTTCCGTTTCCGATCTGCCGCACTTGTTGACCAGCCTGCCGTTTAATTTGATGGGGCCTTGTGCCATGATCATTCAAACGAGGCATTGCTGCTATGCTTTTAAGTTTTTTTTCATCTTAGTAAAATTTATAGAACACTCAATAACATAGATCAACGCAAGATGGTACAGATATGAATTAAATCAGTCTCGTAAAAGTTAAAAGCATTTAATGGCGTTTTATGGTTACTCCCAGTTTGTTTAAGGTCGGTCAAAAAGAGATTGAGAGTTCATCAACAAACAACAACAATCAAGTGCAAAGAAATCTAATAATATTTTAAACAAAATGCTTTTTCTATATGACGCTAGAGTCCAATTATTATGAAATTTATATGTCAGGTCGCCAGTTAGTTGACATTTTTCGCGTAATATATACAAAAAATCTGACGATATTAAAAGGTCATCATCAGGTTCTCAACGACAGGCAGGAAGTGTATAAGGAACACACTCTATTTATAACCGACTTAATAAAAAACCTTCTTTAGTTGCAAGCTAGATTGTAACTCAGTGTTATTGATGGGTAAAGAATTTTTGTTTCAGTGTCTTTATCTTAACAAGACAGCAGACGTTTACCTGATATATTGTCAGTATGGAAAACAATGCAAATTATCAATACATTGCGAAAGATTGACATTACCAACATATTCATGACATCAAGTGTTGAGTCAAAATATCTAATAACAATTCCATCATCATTAAAGTCAAAATATTAAGCAATTCAATATAAGACAGACACTCAAATTACTGCCTTTAAGACCTAATCATATTTTGCACTGCTACTTTTATCTAATGGAATCGAATAACGAGACCTCAGAGCTCATTAGTACGAAAAAGGTTCAAATGATTTATTTGGCGTATGAACCTTTTCGTATGGGATAATGTTTTGGCGTCATGGGCCGCTGGTTAGGTAACGCGAGGTGCGATGACCCCGCGTAATTGCTCCGGATATGTGACAAGCGTGGACTTGTTCCACGGGCAACAGGTGCGTTTTAGGCCCGATTGATATGATTGATAAAAAAGCTTTGAAGCCCTAGCAGCGTAAGGCCAAATATCTAAACTTCGTACTCTCTCTATTGGCGGTTTGATGTCAGTGACTGTTGTTCATGAATCAATGTCAAAATAAAGATTGGGTTTTGACCGCGGGCTATACTCGCGTTGTTGTATTTGGGGTAACTTTCCTCTATTTTGAATGTTGCTGTTTAGAAAATGTATAAATTTATAATATCTGTCCTGGTAACACAAACATACTTTCAAATTTTATATTGTTAGTAATAACGAACTGCCAGAAGTGAGCAATACCTCAGAAGTTTTTCTGTCATATTTTAGCTTATATAAAACTAGCATAGCGAATTCAGCGGACGTTGTCTTACAGTTTTTGGTAGACATCTTTAGAACTACCGAACCGATTAGGATATAACCAATTTCAATTTTTTTATGTAAAAGATGCACTTATGTACCTATCTCTTATTGACATTCAATATAGAAATGAAAGTGTTCTTAATTTATTTAAGAATACTCATAGAAGACGCAATATATTATGCTGCTGTTGCACTAGTTGGCCCAGGGTCAAAGACATAAAGATGAATAAATAAATGCTATTGAAATGAATCTGACTAGTAAGGCGTTTTAACTTGGCCTATAAAAAAACTTGGTTCTACTGTC
The DNA here is from genome assembly GCA_018247635.1 of Eurytides dolicaon deicoon. Lineage (NCBI taxonomy): Eukaryota > Metazoa > Arthropoda > Insecta > Lepidoptera > Papilionidae > Eurytides > Eurytides dolicaon. The sequence continues at coordinate 8,388 of DWGO01000487.1, forward strand.
TTATAATGTGGTAGCTCTATTGAAATTTGTCACGGTTGACCGGCTGTTCGTCACTTTATTCTACGTTACAGTACTATAAACTGCTGGAGAGTGAAACAAAGTAATATCTGTATAGAAAGAAATCGGTGAAACAAGCCTAGGATGAACGCCCACACACATAAATCGACGTCCACAGCAATCAGGTTAGCCCGGTGTCATAAGCGAGTTTATGTTTTATTGTTTCGTGTAAGTCGTTATTTATATTTTTTATTTGATAAACTATAACCTATTTTATAAATCATTTTATTTTATAACTCATGCCGCCTCACAAAACATGCTCATATTTGTTTTATTTTTATATAAATAAAGAAACAATTGAATTTTGACAATAATGATCTACTAGAGGTTTTGGATTTCACCAGGGTTCACAAATAAGTTCTACGTCTTCAGGTTTTATTGACATTTTTGTTTAGTGAACAATAAGAGCCTAACCATCTGAGCTTTCGGTCTAATAGACCCGGTCAAATATTTATACGTTCGAACATCTATACGTATAAGGTTATTTATAAATTTTACATAATTTATTCATTTTATAAGTTAGTCAGTGTTGGCGATCCGTGAGGAAGATATTATCGGTTAGAAACGCAGTTTTGCAGAGAAGAGCTGACAAGAAACTGTTTTACTTTGAAAAACAATAAAAGGATATTCACGTGATATTCAAATGTGAAGCTTATCTTTAACCATTTATTGCCTTATACTATACTATACTACATATAATCAAATCGAAATATACTTATGCAAATAACCTTTGGCCTTTGGCCTTTATAGGTACTTTGAATGGTCATTTTCAGTCATTTCGTAAGGAAGCTATCACGGGTTCGGAATGCAGTTCTGATGAGAAGAAAAACCGTGACAATGTTTATAATACTATACAATGTAAGAGCTATTCCACATAGGAGACAATTCATTTAAATCCACATTATAATTTTCTAGAAACTCTTGAACGGTAAAAGTTTCTAAACAATTATCTTCTGATATTAAAAAATAACTTACTACTAAACATTCAATCAAGTATTTTTTAAATTTACTCAGCAACTAATACGATGTATTATTAAACTTGACTAATTAATATACGTATGTAAAGTTCGAACGTACAAACGTAAATATGTAAGTATAAAGTTATTTTATGTTCCAAGCGAATTGTAAATTCCAAAGGATGACTTTTCTACCTTCGTTATTTTAGTAGTTGGGCGATCTTTATAAAAACAATATTTTGTCTTAAAGCCTAAGCCATTAAATTTTTATACACTCTTACTTCTCTAGACATAATCTGGCCACAAACGAATCTGTTAAGATGGTTATACACAGAACGCTTGCAATAAAAAGTCATAAAACGTATTTTAACATCCATCCGATAATCAATCTAACACGTCATAACTTTGACATCCAGGCTGCATCGACTCAACTTAAACTTGGTGCGCGATGTGCGTGAAATAAGTCTTATTATTACTTAAATAAAACACAATATCGTTCGCCAAGCCAAAGCTCGAATACAAACTTTAGGATAAGACCGCAGTCTAAATGAGTCTCGATATAAACATGTTAATTTTTAATAAAAAATTTTTTCGAGACATCCTACATATTATCTTAGGTACAAATTGATAAGTTACATATGGATATATTATCAAGTTGGTTTTAAGGCTTTTTGTTATAGATATGCGTTCTAAAAGAAAGATATTTCACAGTTAATTGGGATGTTCAATTTGCTCTTACTGCATTAATATGAAAAAACGGCCAGCTATATATTACCGAACTTAAAGTTTATCTAGTAGCAATGGCATCATCTATGTGAATATATTTAGTTTTGTTTTTACTCAGCCCACTTTTGTGAATTACCATCGGATTGTTCTAATTCAATTTAGAATTGGTCATAAATCTTAATAGATTACGATTCATATGAGTTAATATAGGTACGTTGATTGTGAAATTAAGTTAGTTTACTCACTTTTCCTTCTTAATTTACTTAACTTACCTCTACTGTAAAGTGTTTTATAATATGTGTTGTTAGGTTACATTAACCGACTTTAAAAAAAGGTTATTTTTTAAATCTGTAGGTGGTACTTATTTATGTATTTAAGTAGGTGAGTAAGTAGGGCCCATGATTGTGAGCGACCCGTTTGCCAAGGGTGTCGCAACACCACTCAGTAATTTGAACTAATGAAAAAGTTTAAAACTGTATGAGGATCTGTGCTGACCACATGTTCTATCTCAATTCCTAGTAATTTATCTGAAAACATTGCCTGGCAAAGGCGACGAATGCTGCAGACTAATTCAGAATGCTTACAGATTTCTCTGCGGTAGAATAACTGGTGATGTTATGGTAAAGATATGTGTAGTAGTACCGCCACCCATGAATATTGAGAATGGATATTTGCAACGTTTAAATTAGTTTTTGCAAGGTTAAATTAGTTTATAAACTTAGTTTCATTCCCTTATTTAATATTTTCTTTTGCACTTACGGTTCTGCAGCCGGATTGGATTGGATTTGTATTACAAAAATAAGTGATACGGCCTGTCTATAATTTAGTTCGTATGAATCTATTATATTGTTTAATACTTGGCGTTGCAGTGATATTATACATTATACAGTATATTAAAATTGGGGACATTTACAAGTAACAGATTAAAAATAATAAAAAATGTAAATACTGTGTTTATTAAAAAGAACATTAAAGAATATTTTAAAAACTAATTACAGAAGTAAAATTTGTATAAGGTACAAATAATTTATAATTGTAATTAGATTTATTTGGACGGGTTTAATTTAATGAAACATTTTACGTTTTTTGACGACTCATAAGAGCTCTAAAACAAGCTTAAATTCAAACTTCCTAACGACCGTCATAATTAAATGCAGTATAATCACGTGCAACGAGGACACACACTGGAGAATTCAACAGATCTCGAAACGGAAATGGTTGATCGATCGAATGCGTAGCCACTAGCATATCTCATAAATCCGAATATTTCGAAATTCGCCACGCAACACAGGCAATCGGAATTGTAACAACCGATTGTTTTCCTGATTAATGACGTCAACGGCGACATCTTGTAAATGATGATTGCCGCTTTCAAGTGCGGGCTAGGATTGCCGATTGCAAAGGTTTGCCTGTCAGTTAAAAAAAATCGTGATGTTTTCTTAGTATTTTATCGATGGGAACACCGCCTGGCTGTTGCTGACTGAATCTGATCAATTGATTATGTTCAACAATTTTTAGTTACAACAGCTAGTTGAATTATTGTTACCGCAGGCTTTCGTGAGCTAAGTTCGAAGCTAATATTGCTGCACGCCCTTGGTCAAAGTTTATAGTTAAGATCGACAAATCAACAAAGTTTCTTGCTAAAATTGCAAAAAATGTTTTGGTATCAATTATAAAATATTTTATAAGTCCAAAATGAAACTTTTCATTAATACTGTATCAATTTAGAAACGCCCATTGTAATGTTATATTATTGAATAAAAAAATTGAATATTTTTCATTTTTATTAAATTTCATAATTAATTTATAATCGCATGTTCGTCGCTTTAACAAGAAAGGCAATAAGTCTTCGTTGAGACAAAAAAAAATACGGCATTACAAACAGATAAAGATATATTCAGTGGATATGTGGATAAAAGTTCAGTATCTGAAAAAATACACACACACACACACACACACACACCCCTCTCTCTTAAACACAT
>DWGO01000488.1:0-12103 GCA_018247635.1 Eurytides dolicaon deicoon
TGTTGCCAGTGCAATTACTGGGCAAAGAGATAGACCATCTAATATCTCTGGGTGACGAGCGCATCACAGAGCCAAGCTCGCTCTGTGATGTTATGGGCAGGCTCGTCCTTTTATTTCATAAAAAAAATAAATTATAGTAAATGATCTTTCTTTTCAAAATAAAAAAAAATATCTTTGTTTTCAAAAGGTTTCATACATGATTGATGATGAATATTTTATGTTTTTTTAATCGCATTCGTATTATATTTCCAAAATTAAGTCTCTTATTGTATTGATGACAAAGTTAAAAAAAAAGATGTCGATTGTGCCTTAATAACAATTGATCCACAGCACAAACCAATTTATGTTTTTTTTTCTTAAAGAAAGAACATTGTTTTTATCAACTGTCTACTGTATTTTTGTTTTTGTTTGTAATGTGTGTGCAAAAAGAATAAATAAATAAAACAATTTATGAATCTTACTTTTGTAGTGGTTTAAAGACACAAATATTGCTTTTTTACATATAAGTAATTACTTATACTAAATTGTTTTAATAATCCACTAGTAAAAATACCATAGTCAAAAGTAATTTTTTTTTATCCATCCAAGTTCATTTAATCTTGACTTAATATGATAATTCCAAAAGTGTTTTCGTTGGTTTGTTCTACTTTCATTTAGCAAGAAGAGTAGCATAGGCTAATTACTATTCCAAAAAGGAAGAAATAAAGAAGCAAAAACAGATACAACATCAAACTCCACGTTAGGGTAATCTTGGTACACCTACGGACAAATTTAAAATCAAATATTTAACATATTTGTAATGTTTAAAAATAAACAACTACTTCAGTAGAGTCGCTCCACTTTCCCACCCTTATTGTAAAACGCTAAAAGAATAAGGCTGCTTAGTAGGATCTAACCACGCTATTTTCCACCACAGACAAAACAGAATTGTGTTTCGTGTACTTTCAGAGTCATTATTTTCGAGTCCTTTTCTATGTTGCAAAGGCAAGCACGTACATAAAGGAAGAATATGTTTTCAACTTTAATCCCCAGAAGCACTTAGCGTAATACAAAACTGTCAATGGATACACAATGTGTCAATGTGTGAGTTACACACGCACACATACAATACGCCACGCGTCGCCACGTGTCTTCTCAACCGACACACGACACGCACGCGCCATACTAATATTTTTCTCGAATAATGAGCAAAAATATTTAATTGCCGATTGTGTATGCACTTTAATTTTTAATGTTCCTACCGTTTCTATGCTCCTCAAACCGAAAAGCAACAATACAGCAAAAGCACTCCCAACAATATCAGATTATTTTTTCACATTGGTGACTTTATTAGCGTACGATACGACATCAAAAAGAGGCAACTGTGTTTTTACTTATATAAAAGAGTGGCGTTGCTATTAAAAATATACAACAAATAAACATCCAGACATAAATGCGTTGATTTTATTTTAACATCAGTGCACCTAAAAATTAGATACTCGTAGTCACAGTATGAATTTCTTTTCTATTTTGAAAAAATTTAAATGTATAAGTTTAGCTATTAAGCTTTGCATTATTCATAAAATATGTTTACAATATCTTTGTCAGTTTGTCTCTATCTTAATTATTAGAAATTATTTCGAACACGTAATGACTACGCTTTTCATACAAATACAACATATACAGGACATTTTTCCTGTATCATTTCTAAAACATGGTTTTCTCTTTCATAATTTTAATTACAAATAGTTTGACGCAACAAAGATAAATATTTTTCACTTAATTAAGAAAGAATTCATTTTCGAGTACAATACTATTGTTAAACATTATATAAACAGTATTTAGCGTCAAATATGTATATACTATACTACATATTATGCTTTGTTTCTACTATTATGTTATATATATGTTTGGAATACATTTACATGACCTTTGAATACAAATATGTTCTATTTCAACTTAGATATTAAAATAACAGGATAACGTAATGGAATTAGTTTTTAATATTTAATAAGTTATCAAGATAAACATTACCGGACGATACTATTTATTTTACCACATTTATTTTATATTAAAAAACCAAAGGCGAAAAATAGAAAAATACAAGGTCCCACCGAGATTTGAACTCGGATCGCTGGATTCAGAGTCCAGAGTGCTAACCATTACACCATGGGACCGTTAAAGCTTTCACTGAACTATCCTGTAACATTTCAGTTACTGAAAGCTTTCAATTTTATTATAATGTACCTCTTTTAACGAAATTTTCTTCATTGATGTATCCACGAGACATTATTTGATTATATTTCTCTAAAATAGTTAATATAAATTCGTAAAATCGTTCTCTTGTGTTTGAACATGCACATATACTTAGAAATTAGCGCTTTATTATGGATACACTATTAAACGATATACAAATATTTAACATAAATATAAAAGAGAATTAAGTAATGAAACAATGACGGATAAAAATAATATCTATGATATCTATGTTAAATCTTTTATGATAAACACTCCTATTTGTCTCTATTTTATACTAAACTTTATATTAAACCTAACTTATTTATACCTGTATTTAGCCTTTAACCTTTTAATAGGTAATAAAGCATACCAGAACATACATGCATACATATTTGCCTATATAATTACAATTTGCCTTAATATTTTGGGAAGAGTTCGGGAAAGTATGTTTATCTGTTATTAATTTGCAGCATGGCTGGCGAGCGTCACCTGAAGAACAGATCGATACATCTGCATTTAATACTGCAGCAACGTACTATAGATATGTATTTAGTATTTCAACTTGATACTCGTAATCGCATGGTGGTCGAAATTAATCATTATTCAAGTTCTACTGTGGAAGAATACTCACACCGCTATAGTTATTACGTAATATATTTTATATGTTACGACATTATGATTTGAAAATTTGTCTTTTTGTATTTTTAAACGTAAACAATGAAAGCGTTATTTTCTTTCTATTGATGCAGTTAGAAAAAATTAAATATTTTAATTTTAATATCCTTCACTTTTCCACCACATAATACTCTACCAGAAAGTGCTATATTTTACTTTTTCATACATATGTATAATAGTTGGGAATAATGTCTATAGGGAATAGAGAAATGTCTTTATCCGCATTTTATAGATTGTCTAGTGCTTATCTTAATAAATAATACAATAATTACAACTATTCGTATGTCATCGAGTAAAATCTTTTATAATCAAGAATAATATTTCTGCATACAATAAAAAAATCAGGAGCTGTGCGTTTACGTAAATTTCCTAGTTTATAATTCACAAAATATTAATTTTTAACGGCTTAGTATGGATAATGCCACATCTAGAAAAAATATTCCTAGATAAGTTCTTTTGATCTATAGCTAATAACGGACAATTTTTTTAATAAAAATCAAAACATGAACACCTGATTTTTTTTATTCGCAACTCTTATTTGTTTAAATTTACTTCTAAATTTCTTATATATTTTCTTTTGATTCTTGTACTTATTTCATATTTTATATTTTCCACTAGACCGTCAAAATGATACATAAGTTATAGAAGAAAAAAATAAAATGTAAGGCTGGGGCCTGGTGTCTTGTAACACAGGTCTTAGTACATAGTCTGAGCACTAGCCTCCACAAACCTTAGATTATATTAACTTTGTAATTTATATCATGTTCCTTTTGTGTTTGTGGAGGGGAAAAAAATCCTAATTATTATTTTATATTTATTAATTTTTACTATCATTTAATTTATATACATTTCACGTTACACATAGTTTTATTTTCTTTTATATTCAGCTTTGAGCAAAGTTCTTCTCTTGTAAAAGTCAATTCCTAAGAGAGCACTCAGTAATGTAAGTTTCAAATGTATCCCTTAATCTGACTGTCATTTTATGTATTAAATTTAGCGCAGTATGATTGAACCCTCTCGTTTTGAGACGTGGTTATAACGGAGTGTGAATGTAATCGAATTAGTTCGGTTATCAATAATGATTCATCATCAAACGATACAATGCATCAAACGAGCGACGTCCGCACATCGTTTCGATTGGAAATTTATATCTGATTCGATTTGATATGAATTTTGTTATTAATAATCTGTTTTTCATTCAGTAGAATGCGAATCAATTTAACAATGATGGCTAAAAATTTTAAGGAATTAGTAAAGTTAAACTATATATACTATATAGTCTAACTTTACTAATTTCATAAAAAAAAATATTCAGTACAAATATATTTTAAATACAAATTTGAACTTTGTCCCTTACTTATCGATTATGATTACATGTTATATTTTTAAGATGATAGTAACCTGTCTATCCCAATTACTATTTGAGGAATAAAAAGAAGGGAAAACCGACAGACCCATATTCGCGTGTATAATATTACAGAGAATTAAGTAACTAATGTACTGTACTAATGGCTGAGAGTACATGAGGGAAATATGTTTTTTTTTACTAGATGAAGTGACGAGACGAGCAACTGTCCTGATAGAAAGCGATGCGACTGCCCAAGACAATACACTGCCACAAGAAACCTCCTTGGCGATGCGCTGCGCTCGTCACCTTATATTTAAGATGTTCTATCTCTATGTCTAGTAATTAGGCTGGCAACATCGGCCTTTAAACCGGAACACAGTAGTGCTTACGCTTTACTATTTGGCTTTTTAATATCGTTTTATTTTTTTCAATTTTGAATATCGTTGAAACGATTCAATGTTACGGTGAATACAAAGGAATTATCTAGATTAATATCTGCTGCTGAATTTCACTACCACGTATGTAATAATTTGTTACTGGGGGTATCTTAAACAAACCAAGAACTATGATCGCAACGGTCCTCACTCCCCAGGTAACGCGCGTAGTGTATTATACGATTATAATAAATTCGTTTGCAGTGAGTATGGTACTATTTATGCGAACGTTACTGATTACATTACGTTACTTCTCTAAGTGGTAGGACTCTAACCAGACATTCTACCGCTAAGCAGTAATGTATAGGCGCTACTGCGTTGCAGTTTGAAGGGTATCGAGCGCAGCACAGAGCCAAGCACGCTCTGTGTGGTAATGTGTTGTTATGGACAAGCATGGCGCTTAGCATCAAGTGCACAACTTGCTCGTTTCGTAACTTTATCTCATAAACAAAAAAAGTACATATATAAAATTAAAGTATTAAATTATTTTTTTTAGATAAAATGTCTATAATATCCGTATAAACGTAATTTTAACATTGTGATCGTGTTATATGCAATTTACAATTGTTTTTTAAACCATCAATATAAGTTTGGATAAACAGATCGCTCTTCATATTCAAATGGAAGGTCATAAGAGTTGGTCAAATACTGAATATCTCTTAGATGAAACTCCACTAGTAGTTACGATATCTGCAAAGCACTCCATAAACTTTTGCTTTATTCAAATGACAACAGCATGCACAGGGTCTCTGTCCACGCCCCATTGACTGCGCAGAGTTATGTCTGCAAATATTGCTGAAAGTGTCCCATTATGATCCGTGTTATTATTTATATTTCTATCATATACTACGAGCAGTTTCAACGTGCGTCCAAAAATTAAATCAACGAAACAGTTTTGATACTAGTTGCAATCGCGATTTAAACGTTTAACTCTTATTATAAATGGAATTATCTTCTTAATCTTCCTTCGAAAATTAACTTACTGACTTTCATAATTTTTTTCGATACACATAGATAATTAAAATTAAACGGTTACCTCTTATTCTAAATTTTTATTAAACTTATGCCCTACTAAATGATTTAAGATTTGTTCGATAATTTTAAAGATTTATATTGAGTTAATGTGTGTTTTATAAAATTTAATAATTTCATGACTTTCTTTGGTATTATTTTCTTAAATCCTAAACCAACAGATCACTAAGTTCTTTGAAAAAAATCAAAGCGTACATCACAAAAAGTAACATAGATTAGAAAAGTAATACATACAATTTCAGATAATCCACGCGAATGAAAAAATAAGCAAATCAAACTATGCGATAAAATAACACGAATAAAGATTTATTGTAGATATCGTTTATAAAGGTATCAAGTGTCAAAACCGTTTGATCCAAACACACGTCAATTCAGATGAATATTATTGTAACAAAATGGCATCGGGAGGGTCTGGCGAGTGACCATAACGTTTTATTGCCTCACAATTAACACGCGGGCCTGAAATTGGGGCAACGGGATTACCCTTAGTCCTTAACACCTTAGATATAAGATTGAGTTTGTTATTTTGTCATTTGGTTGGTATTAATAGAATTAACTGACCACGCAACTGACCACTATAGTCGACCGGACAAAGAAAACACGGCTAGTGCATTGTTAGACGACGGGGCAACTTAATTCAATTCGATCGCTTTGCAATCATCTTTTAACAGCAGATCATGTTGCATGCATGTTATGCTCCTACTGTTAAGAGTCAATGTTATTTCTAACACGATACCTTCACGAGATGTTACGCATTGGATATTTTTTTACATCTCGACTGGAACTAAAATTGTTATTAAAGCCTAATTACAATCAACTCGTTATTTTTAAACATATAACATTATTTTAATAAAGCAACTGTTGACTTTTTGCTGGCTCTTCTCAGCAGAACAACATTCCGAGCCTGTGGTAGCTTCCTCGCAAACTAACATGACGATTCAAATAAAAGTGGTTGTATAGGCCTACTTGAATAAAGATATTGTAATTTGATTTGTGTTGATATAAGGACTGGCGTGTCACTTACCTTCTGGCGGAAGACTTGCTCGTCTTGTTACTTTATCTAATAAAAATATCTTAATAATTTTGTGATAGTTTTAAAGACCAAATCTATTTTACAGAATCCAAAGAGCATATTATGAATTCCAAATATTTGTTGCAGAATACTTTTTGTTAGTACATTAGTGTTCCCAAATTCGTAGTTATTTATAAAAGTTTGTCCAGAAATATCTAAAAAAAGCCTGTTGAACTGTCTGTTGTATTATAAAGCTAAATAAATTCAAACGTGCTTGATCCTTCGTTGTTTGAAATCAAAATTAACAATAGAAATGGTAATTACTTAATAAATATGTCGTGGCTAAACATCTAAAGAAATAAAATTTACTTACTAGTAGGTTACATCATTGGTTGAATTTCATGATGAAATCCAGATGCATCAATGTTCAGTTCCCGGCTGTCTAAAGTAGAGGGGACGTATTTCGAAAAGTCATAATGTGATATTACAAAATGAATATCCTAGCATTATCATAAAACTGTAATCGTAAACTATAAGGATTGCAACAAATAATAAATTTCCAAATTCAATGATGCAATGGCAGCGGACAATCGGATGGAATTTATAACCGGCAACATCTCGTAAATTTATAATCGAATTAATTGGGGTACTGCGGTCGGAGTTAATCGAATCGAGTGGGCAACTTTGAATGGTGTTTAATGATTGCGCGCGCCTCGCCAATAATCCGCGCACCCTTACCCTAGTTTCCAATTTAAATTTCGAATTCGGACGCACGCTACACCGAATGTCTTTTTCTGCCCAACCTGCCAGCCATTATAAATTTTTCTTACGTAATTAAACAATTTTTTTTTAATTACTATAGTATCTCAGACTGAGTAAAGTTTCAATAATTTTTCTTAGTACTTATTTTGACTAATTTATAACTTTTGTGTCCATTTAGTAAATAAGCAATCATAATTTAAACATATACCGCGTAAAATTCAGAAGTGTTGTAAATAATTCCAATTATAAAGGAGTTATATTACAGTCTGGATATGGAAATGAATATTTAAATTTAAAACATTCCAATTTTAAGTAAATTCATCCGAAAGTTACCGTTTTGACAATCGACAATGAAGTTTTAAATACCTCATTAGGGCAACACTCAATTATACTCCAAAAAAGCACGCATATAGACATTCGCCCGCTGCTAAATTTCCAAGATACCAATTTTAAAATACCATATTTTAAACGTTTCTTAACCATATGAAAAGAATTTAAAATTTAATAAAAATAATTTTATTTTCATATATTTTAGTAGTTGTAGATTTGCAATATACTCAATATTGCAAATCTACAAAACAAATTGTTTATTCCTACAATTTATTTATTACCATCAGGAAATGTAACATATTTATTCTTATTCACTCTCCTACTTATTTAAAAAAAAGCTCATCGTGCTGTAAAAACTTCATTGCGCACTTGCTTTGGAAAAGGTTGACCACCGCTGCTCTATACTATCCTCTGACCTCTCATACCACGGAACTAAAACCAAAATATCATGGCTTTTTACCCAATTCAATGCATTTATTTCACCACATTTGTACCCGGAATTTTTATTTACACGGACGGATTTCAAAAAAATCTAACAATATCCTCATTTCCTATTTGACACATTAGGATATCTTCGAAGTTCAAGGTCCAGAAAGACGATAAAATTTATATAGAATTAACGTAGTACAATAAAACAAGCCATCAAAATCGATTCTCAATTAGCTTTATTGCTTAATAGACATACAATAAAAATCTCGACAGTTTGAAAACCTACTCGTTTTCAAGTCGATTAAAAAACATAATAGATAGTATCCAACAAACATATAGAGAGATGTGGCGCAATGTTTTTTTTTAATGATGTGACAATACGTCGGGAGATGATATGAAATTAACTGACACAACCACTACTTTAATAATTAATTGTAAACTATTAAAATGTACAATATAACAGTATTTGAAGGATTACAAATGAAAAACAATTTGACACTACATTTATGTATATAGAATTAAAATTATCATTAATTTCTTAAAGCCCGAATAAATAATTGAATTTATTTCAATGTTATTTGCTGACAACCGTGACCGAGAGCATGAAGAACTTTTTAATTGTAGCTACATTTAAATGTTTGTATCATTCAAATGTGGCTACAATTAAAAAGCTTTTGGAGTGACGGATGATTGACGCTGTGACGAATTCGGACGGTTTTCATTTGAAAATTTATTAGTGTTTTTTTACCGCATTTCAAAAGTAAAGCGTTTTGGTCATTTCCGAGTTTGTAATTTTGCACGAAACTTCTTTTTTTATATATTGGTTCGTAGGTGTTAAGTCGTGATACTCAGAAATTTAGTAGCGACCTATTTTACATTACATTACAGACTTTGATTAGGAAGATAGTTGACAATTTTCTACTTAGCAGTAATGTGCAAGTAAATTGGCGGGTAAGGTTAAAATAGTCACTAGAGAGATATATAAAAATCGTTAGATGATAAATGATGATAAACACAGCTTGGAACTAAACAGAGCACACTCTATGATAGGCAGTGTTAAAATGGTAGCGTCCTCTAGTTTTGAATAGAAAAATGTAAAATCTTTTAAAGAAACCTGTAACTAAGGTGTAGATGGCGTTGTAGTTTATATTAAAACATTCAATTTAAGAGGTTACATATATCATACTGGTATTATATTATACATTTTTTAATGTAATAATTACTATAATACTTATCATTTACATTAATAATTGCTTTAATGAATAAAAAAAATTAAATTATCCCCTTTAAGTTTCTTGTCTATTGTTTATTTTTTGACAATGACAACTGTTCAACTGACATTTTAATGTATACAAGCAAGATTCCTATTACATTTTATTGATTGATTTATTTACAAAGCCTTTTAAATTAGTACGGACTACAGCATATGTGCTGCGATAGGTGTGAATACCTCATTGTAAACGTATTTTTATTTAAATGTCTACTCAGTCCAAAACAATGCCTATGTTTGATTTGAAAATGTATGTTCGCATAGTGGCTGCAGTTTTCGCAGTAAGTAAATATTTGCGATATTTTAAAATAGAGTGTTTACGGAAACTGATAACTCCGTCTTAATCAACATTTATCTACTTTTGTTAGTTGTTAAATTCTTATATTAATCTAAAGAACCCTATAAAACATAATGGTATTCAATTTTTATTTTTTTATTTTGAGGTACTTAAAATCATATGACGTAAATCAATCGAGCATTATATATTTTATTACATTTTTATGTCCTTATATCAGTGCTTTAGCAAGCATGCACGCGTTTTATTACTAAATTTAAACTTGACTACCCTAAATTAAGCAGGGCCGAAAAAACTTTGTATTCATTATTTATTATTATTATGATTTAAATTTTTAGAATGTTCATTTTTAATTTGTTTCCAATAACCAGCAGATTGTAAAGCTGTCCAAATTCTGTGTTACTATACTGTACAAGGCAATCTCCAAATCAATAATGATGTTGTTAACACAGATTGCAATAGAAGTTTTAAAAATATATACACTGGAATTATATTATTGTAACTTACATTTTTTAAAACCCTTTATCTTGCCATCTGTCTTAACAACACATTGGTTGTGATAGATCAAAAAAATAAAACAAAATGATTTCTTTCAGTAATTGAGTAGCAACATAAATAATAAACACATGTATTTTCTGAACTAGCTTTTCAAGGTATATCTTGTTGAAATTATGTTGATATTAAAAAATATATATGTACATATTTAACTTACAGGTTTCTTCTATGACTGCATTTGCATTTGTTCTTGTGCGTATGTTGAATCCAGAGTTGTTTTATGACAAGCAACTGTTTGGAAGCGATTTAGGTGAGAAACAGAATAACAATGATTAGCTAAACAGTGTCTATTTTTACCACCCGCTAAAATGCTGTTTTATTTGTACATATGTGTACAACTTACATTAGGCAATATCTCTACAAAGTGTAAAAAAATTATAATAATTTGATATTTTTCTATTGTAAAGGGTTAATTGTAAGGTTTGTCTTTAAAAATTTCATTGCTGTTAGAAATTAAACTTTGAAGATACACTAGGGAACTCTTTAAAAATCATGTAAGCAATGTAGATTGAGGGTATTGTATTTTTGTTGTTTCTTGTAAGTTGTCATCTTTTATAAAGATTTACTTGTCAATCATTTTTTTTGACTGTTTGTGTGATTCCAGTACATATCAAATAATTATGTTCAAATTGGTGACTAACAGTGGCATTTCATTAATGAAGCCATTTGAATGTTATACTTGTAGTTTTGTATTAAAAAAAATGTTTAAACACATATCCATACACAACAGTAAAGGGACTATACATTTTAGATGTAATTTTATTAATATTTTATGAAATTAAAAAGAATCTTATGAATTTTTATTAAAGAAAATCTTGGTAAGGCAATGTATGAACAATAGGAGTAAAGTAGGACCTTGTAAAAATGTGAAATAAGCAGGGTAAGCTTTTCAATGCACTTATCTTTTACTTGTTCCACATCTAGCAATCCACTACTTCATATCGGGCATGATGATGTTGACAAGCACTATAGGGTTTGTGAACAGTGGCCTGATGATAAACCGCAGTGGGACAAATAGCACTAGATGCATCACCACATGGCTGCTGTTAGACTCATTGTTTGAAACATCTCGGGTTATCTACATTTTCATCTGTGAGGTGGTTCTCAATGGTACTGGTATGATACAACGTTACGAGCTGGTGATCAGTGCGGCACAATACTGTAAGTAATTTAACCACATTGACAATTCACTATAAATTTTTTTAATTAATTAACAAAGATTATAAATGAAAATTTGGGCATGAGTGATGCATTTTACTCATTATCATAATTTTGTTACTAACTACTAAGGTTAATGAAATTATTTTTGTTAGCTTCATTGTAAATAAAAGCTGGAAATTATTTGTTAACCAATTGTATTTCCTTTCAGTGGTGGACAGCTTTTTCTACTGTCAGATGATACTGAGACACTAGCGCAGGGTGACAACTGAATTTTTTTCTACATCAACTCACTAGATAAATTATCAAAGATTTTATTTAACCAAAGTATTGTATATTTATGTGATCAAACTAGGATCTCTGTTAAACATGAAACTCGAGTATTATTAAGAATTATTTTAGTATAAAAAGTCCTGAGGGCTAATTATAACTAATTAGTAGGAGTTGACTTGTTGAAACGATCTCCATCTGCATATGTGAAACAATATTTCACATTTACTGTGATTTTGTCAAATTCTAGACATATGATAATCATAAGAGATTTTATTTAAATGTAGAAGTTTTAAACTATGTAGGAGAATGTGGT
>DWGO01000489.1:0-12100 GCA_018247635.1 Eurytides dolicaon deicoon
GAAATAGTACAGTCAGAGGTTTAAATAAGTTACTGTCTGAATTATATCTTGCCAGCATATTTGGGACGTAAAAATGCAACAGAACTGAACAGTTTCTGTCAATGTTAAAAAAATTATTTATTTAATTTAATCGGGAGATCCTCGAATATATTGAATACATAGATGCATAGCTTTTGACTGGGGTTATATCATTTTTATCTGTTTTGTAGAATCGTAGGTTCCTCTACATATTTGCCCCTTTCAAATTCTTTAAGCTAAAACTGGAGATTTTTTTAAAAAAGTAAAAAAATCAGAACATTAAAGATGTCTGTAACACTGTGATGTTTAGGTGACCAAAGGCTACGATGTTCAGCATAGAATTGTGCTTTTTTATTATACACTCTCTGTGCGAAAACTGACTTTTAATAAAAAATTATTATTAAACAGCAAAAAAGGAATCTCTTGTAAGAAAAAGAATTAAACAGATGACGTGTCCTTATTAAGTAGTAAATTCAAATTTGCGATCTATTTGCTTGAATTTTAGTTTAACATATAATAATAGAGTTGGGTGGCAAATTTCTAAAAATAAAGCAAAAAAGCTTCAAAGTAAATATCATGAGTTAGGCAACGTGAACTCGCCGTCAACCACGTCAATTAGTGACAAGATACATTTTTCATTTATTTCGTATAGACGATCTGTTCTGATTTTAAACGTGCAACCTGCAGTTTAATAAACAGTTTATTAATTGAAACAACTGCTTTAATGTTTTTGACACGTAAAAATGATTTAACTAGCCTGTTATCTTTAAACACATGAAAAATAAAAGTCGTAATTAAGTTAGTCTCTCTACGTAGTAACTCGTAGTTACGGAGTGGTAGACAATGACCAACAGAGTTAACAGTCCCTGCGTCAACTTTTGAAGGCATTTAGCCAATATTCAAAATCAGAACAGCGATAAACTGACGAGAGGAGCAAGTTGTGCGCTTCACGGTAAGGAAAGTACGTCTGCCTGAACAGAACCTGTAGCCAAGAGATTTAATATGTTATATCTCTACGCCTTTTAACCTGAAACACAATAGTGTTTACAAATTACTACTTGGCGATTAAATAACCTACAAAACAGTGGTACAACTCGAAGCGTAGGACTTTAATAACTGTCTATAAAACTTAAACTCATCCAAATATGAAATTCTCCAATGGCTGTTAGCTTATTGTCACCAAAAATGCCAGTAAAGTGTGCGCCATTCAAAATTGTGCATGTGCGATCTCTCCAAAGCAACTTACAAAACGAGTCCGAGCGTGTTACGAGCGTTCGAGAGACATCACACGTCTACGATAACACGGAAACGAGTTTGAACCGACCAATAATCCTCCCGAAAATCACTCTGTGGACGCTCCGACCGCGGTTTTGGGAATAACACAGGCTTCTTCTTAAAAGAGTAATATGAACTGTTTTTTTTAATGTTCCAAAATTGTTAATTAAATAACAAAATTAGGTAACGAAACGGACAAGTCGTGCGCCTGATCGTAAGCGAAACAACTGCCCATAGCAACTCAATGCCATACAGAAATACGCTGTGGTCGTCACCTAAATGTTTAACATGTTCTATTATATTTTCTATCTCATTGGCGCTGGCGTCGAAACTAGAAGTTAGGTGAATCGAGTATCTTGAATTAAAAGCGATCGCCGGGATATTGAATTACCATGGTTTATTTTTAAAATATAAGTATATGTTATATTTTAGGAGGTACTACTACATTGCCAGATATTCTATCGCCAAGCAGCCAGTGTCCACTACAGTGTTCCGGTTTGAAGGACTATGATGCCAGGGCAAAGAGATACACGATCTATTATCGCTGGGTGACGAACGCAGCACAGCGTCAAGCACGCTCTGTGTGGTATTGTGTTATTATGGGCAAGCGTGACGCTCTTATCATCAGATGCGTGACTTGCTCGAATCGAAAAAATGTATCGGTATTCTATAGGCCAGCCAAAGAAATTCTAGTCTCACGAGTAATTTTTTTCAATATTTTACAGTCTAGTACAGTTTTATGTGTTATTACATGCCTTACCCGGAGAAATGACACAATCTTCCTTTGAAAAAAAAAACTATAAAGCATTCAGTTAAGTAATTAAGTTTGTTCGTAATTAAGCTTCATTTTTATGCGTTGTATCACGATGTAATTACGCTGTTACAAACAAAGGAATAATTTTAATTGAATGAAACTATTTCAATGGACATTGCTTTTACTTTTCAAATCGCGTGCGTGCTTTACGTTCTAAGTACTATAATACCCTTTTGCCTCCGTTTAAGTCCGTCTGGGGTCGTACCACTGCCTTGCCTGTTATTCTTCTGCTCAATAAGTGCGTAAGCACTGCTATGTTCCGGTTTGAAGGGCAATGATGCCAGATCAATTACTGGGTATAGAGATAGAACATCTTAAATATCTAGGTGATGGGCACAGCGCATTGCCATGAGGGTTCTGTGTGGCACTGTGTTGTTATAGGCAGTTGTTTCGCTTTCCATCAGGCGCACGACTTGCTCGTCTTATTACTTTATCCAATAAAAAAAAATAACTGCTTGTTTTTATTATTAATTAAATGATTGTACTGTGAAATAGACAAATTCCGTGTGTGAGATCATATTATACTCTTTTATAAATCTACCTTTTGTAACCTTTATATCGCAAAAACAAATGGTTAAAGAGCAAGCAGCTTATACACATACAAAAGTAGTTAAGACAAAGAATATAAGCCACACGTGTACTGTTCTATAGTATAGTTTATGTAGCAATTACTTAAGTGACTAATGTCTTTATTACACATCAATAATTGCCATCATAACTATTGACAAAGGTGTGGTTCCACGTGAGGATATTATGCGATAGATTCCTACCAGTATGGAAACATCAATCTAACTATGCCTTGATTCTTTGAATTAGTAAGCCTAAGAATGAAACACCGTAAATTCTCTCACCTCCTAGTTAGGATTTTAAAATCTTTTTTTTACGAGATACAGTGACGAGACGAGCAAGTCGTGCGCCTGATGGTAAACGTCACGCCTGTCCATAATAACACAGTACCACACAGAGCGTGCTTGGCTCTGTGCTGCGCTCGTTACCCAGAGATATTAGATGGTCTATGCCATCTCTATGCCATGTAATTTCACTGGTATCATTGCCCTTTGAACGGGAACACAGTAATGCTTACACACTACTGCTTGGTAGCAGAATATCTGGCAATGCACTGGTACCACCACAGTCTGACTCTGCAAGAGTCCTACCACTTATAAAGTTAGCTTTAAGGTATCGTTGGTACCATGACCCGTGCGGTGGGATCGATATATAACAATATATGATCCACCTACAGTTTTGTAATCTACACCGCCTATAATAAGAAACTAAACATAATGTTAACAGACATATTAACTCAAGCTTGATGTAACTAGGCACGTATATTGCCACAACGTCATTATACAGCGAAGAGATCTTATCTTTTCATATTTATCGGGTGATGATTTCGCTTTCGTTCCAACAGGCCTAGCATAAGCTTCAACGGTCATAATACCGGTATCCGATATCATTAAATGATATTACAGAATAAATTAAAAAGTACCGCAACTCAGTATATCGGTATTAACGTTAAAACGTTATATTTATTAACGACAACATTATGAGATTGATAGTTATTATAGGTTTTCTATTGAGTAATAAAGGGATTATATTTAGGTTCTTCAGGGTGTTGTTCAGCCAAATATTTTAATTACGATAAAAATTTCTTAGCTATGTGGAGTCCCACAGTGGCGGTCTGAAATTTATATCCTGTGCACAGAGGAGGCCTCTGCCCAGTCGTGACACATATATCTGTTTCTTACTTTTTTATTTTAATAAGGTTATGCGTGTATCGTCGTATCGTACAGATTATACCTAAAACAGGCATCCTTTTTTAACATTCGCACTTAATCAAAACATAAAAGCGATAAGCAGATGCCATAACGCTTTTAATTACTTCTTATGGAAAAGTTAATAATACAGACGGCATAGAGATTAGAGTAGGTTCGAAACCCGCGTGGTGCGTGTGATCCATAAATATATTGTTCTGAGTCTAAATGTATTTTCATATTATTAATTACACAATCTTAGAATTAATTTGTCAAAATTTTAGACTTAAAATTGAAACATATTACTTAACAGAGCATTTTATTCTGTGCAAGAATTCTTAGTT
Source organism: Eurytides dolicaon deicoon (assembly GCA_018247635.1). Lineage (NCBI taxonomy): Eukaryota > Metazoa > Arthropoda > Insecta > Lepidoptera > Papilionidae > Eurytides > Eurytides dolicaon. The sequence continues at coordinate 4,206 of DWGO01000489.1, forward strand.
AGTAAAGATTTGGAATTAGAATATATTGACCCATATGCCCCTTTACAGTTGTTACTATATGTAAAATTGTCATTTGACTTTTAATTGAGCAACTGTTGAGTTTCCTGCCGGCTCTCCTCAATAGAACTGCTTTCCGAGCCGGTAGTAGCTTCCTCAAGGTCTGAATTTACTAACGATTCAAAAGTGCTTGGAAAATCTAATTGAATAAAGCTCAATTCATATTAGTGAATATCACTGTGAGATGGCGATATTATCTTCAAGCCAAATATCTTATTTTTTTCTTGCAGCTGGATATGTGTCTCAAATATTTTTTTTTTCTAAGAGGTGACGGAGATAAAAGGAAAGGAGAATTGCTTGTTAAGGTATTTACTTATGTTACTGAATCGTTTCTTATATGCAACTCAACATTTAAGACTTGACGAAATATATAATATTACCAACACTGTAGTGTTGCATGTAATTATAATTATCACGAATAATGTAACTATAGTTTACGTCCATCACAACGATAGTAACAAAAGTTAAACTCTAGACGTTAATTACGGTTAACCATAGTCTAAGTTGGGCAACTGCGGCCCAACCTTACGACATAGATACGCAATCAGTTTGCCGTTGAATAGAATGCGCTACCGATACACGGCTTGCAAAATGAATTGCCGACACGTCCATAGTCGCTGATTATTTTCTTATACATTACAATATACATTATAAGTAATTTAGGATGCAATATAGAAATTTCCAGACAGTGAAAACTGGGTCTTACAAAGTTATTTAAGGCTAAACTTTTATTAAATTATATTATGGAACAACGCGAATTCTTCTTAAATTTTTGCAAGTTAATTTGCTTCGATTATAACGAATGTAACCAATACTACATTAACAAATATGTTTATAATTCATTAATAATTAGATTAAAAAATAATCATAACGTATTTCTGATCTATGAACATTTGTCTGTTTGTACAATTTGTAATGGTGGCATTACCTCTGATATGAATTAACCGATACTATTCATAAGAACAGTTGTAAAAGCTCCGTGAGCTTTGACGCATCCCATCTTCAAATGTTAAGTATAATGTGCATTTTAGTGTATTTGTTAATGCTCTTGATTAAGTAATTTCGTACATTTTAGTTACATTCGGACCTTTTATTGTTGGTTTCAGTTAAAGATATGAATTTTTGATACGGAATTGAAAAACACGTCCCTTGCGGAGAAGAATAAATTTTAATTAAAATCATTAGAAGTCAATGTAATAAATATAATAATAGAACTTAACTAACTGACTTAACTTTAAATATAGATTCGTAAAACAAACATTTTTATACGATGAAAACCTGGCATGAAACGTCTGTAACATACATATCACATGACGTAGCCGACATCAAAACGAAACTATGTCTAATGGCTCATAATTTTTAAAGCAAACTTAAATCAACGCAATATCAAATATCCAATAGAGTCAAATCGCTCGAAGTTATCATCGACAGTCGAACGAATCGCTCCGTTCACTAAAAAGCTTTGACACAAGCGCGCACAGCACAGCCCGTACCGATGCAAACACTCGAAAAAACAACAAATACCAACAAATCGGGCATTGTTAAGCGACCATCACTGTGAAGGGTAATAAGGGGGGGGTGGTGACACCGTACCTAGCCATCCATCCCACTGTTGTGTCTATCACCGCACTGAAACCACTGAAAACGGACTTTCACCTGAAGGGCGGGTTGCGTGCGCGCGGGCGACACTCGGACGACGTGAGCCACACTGCCGGCACCCGCGCCCGCCTCTCCTATAAATTCTTTACAAGACTCGTGCCGTAGCCTGGCCCTGTACACTCGCCGACACACCTCCTTCCGCGGCCCTTCCATTAAACTACCACTCGACATTGAGCTCCGATTTGCACTATATTCAATTTTATATCTAAATGCTTTTTGACACTTAAATTCACATGGGCATTTACGATATTCTATATCGTTTAAAAATATATAAAGGACTAATAGGAATCCTGGGGAAAATACTGACTGAATATTGGACAAAAGTGGCGAAAAATTAAATGAAAGATTAGGCTAAAGTGAGTTAAGACAAGATTAACAGGTAGAAGTAGACAAAATTAATAATTTGACCTGTTTAGTTATTGGAGATAAGCCTTATAAGACCACCAATATTATCCCCACCCTACGCCGAGCATGGTGACTATTGATATACCAGATAAGGCCAAACATTGCATATACAATCATTAAGTATTCTATTCTAAGTTAAATAAAACAACGGAGTTCTTTTATTTTGCTTACTATAACGATGAGATGTTATTTTTTAAGAAAAGGAGGAATGAATCTGTTAAACCCTATTTCAATCTATTCTTTACAACATGAGACTTATGGCAGTCCAATAATAAGACTGTATAGAGGCTGTCTGATTAAAACCGTTGTGACCCACGTGGTCAATTGAATTTGTAGACGACTGTACGGAGCCTGCGCGCGCGCAGCCTCCGGTCGTCGCTCGGGCAACCAGTCCGACCGCTTGCGCTCCCCCTGCACGCCTCTGTCCCAAACTTTGACCCCCACCGCATCCGAAAACCCATCCTGCCTAATCACCATAAAGTCCAAAATCAATCAAGCGCTCAACGCATTATATTAACCGTCATTTTGTACAAGACATGCCGTACAGGGTTCTCTACATATTTGGGCGCACGTTGACTAATGTGAACCTTAGTAGGTCGTGATAGAGACGCTTTTACTGATGATGGGGATGATGTTGGAATGCACCTGCCGGCTACCGGACACCGCAACGATTGCAAGTGAGCTACAACAATAATATTTACAGAGTTTCGTTAAATACGTTCGACGGGACACGTGCGTCCATCTATCTACTAGCGGAGACACCCTTGGGGCAATAGGACTGCAATAGATCGATACAAGGTCCACTGTTAGTGTTTTAAGTTTTGCTTGTGCCTCACTCGTAAATAGATACACAACTCTTCTCCTATTCTTATTCAATATAAAGTAATATTTATTATCTTTGGTATCAATTGCAACGGAAACTCCCATCACTCTGCGAATAGTTGACACAAAAAGAAAGGGATCAATTTAGTCGCTTGCAGCGATCGTCTTCTAAATGTAAACTTTTTTGTATAAACACCAATACTACACATTGTTAAATATTCAATCTTTTACGGATTTTTCGCGTATAAGATGATAAGGATATTTTAATATCCGGACATTTCGAACATTTTATAGCTTCATGATGAACATTCATGATTCCGGGACAAGCTAAAATTTCAGAAGTCTTGATGACAAAATTGTTTTTGCGGCTTCGCTTACGCGGAGATCGATTTTAAATCCTTACATTATCGTTAAAAAAATTTCCGGATACTTTTTTTTTTGCAAAATTTTAACAGCAAAGCCAATTAATATTCTTTTCCAGTTTAACAAGAATATGTGAAATACACCCTTACAGGCCTCAACCACTACAAAAAAGATTTGATAAACCAGAATTCTCGCTAAAGAACACCGATTCCTACCCAGGATGCTTCGGTAGGCTATTGCAATTAAAAACCATCTAAATTTCAACAGCGAAGATGGTTGCGGTTTATTATTTATTTGGGATCCTATAATTAATAAAATTAAATCAAGATCCAGGCATACCACCACTGCTTGATGCAAATACGTATCATTAGCTTTTTGCGTGTATCGAACCAAAAACTTTATAATTTTCCAAATGAGGGTAGTCCAAGAATAACATTAACAGTGGGACATCCAAGTAAGTGATTACTAAGTGGTAGCACTCTTTTGCAGAGTCCTTCTGGGGTGGTTCCACAGCCTTGTCAGTTATTCAACCGCCAAGCAGTAGTGTGAAAGCACTACTATGTTCCAATTTGAAGAGCAACTAGTATTACTAGCTCTGCTCCGCGCTCGTCACCCATAGATTTAAGATGTTTTATCTCTATGCCCAGTAATTACGCTAGTATCACTGCCTTTTAAGCCGAAACAAGACAGTTTGGCGGTTGAATAATTAGCACACCTATTTACAGTATTACCACCCCCGAAGGATTCTGCAAGAGTCTTATCACGTATAAAAAATAGTCCGTAGATCGTATAACTTTTTTTTCAATGTGAGAACCAAAGCCACAACCCGTAGCTTAGCTAACAAATAGCTATTGCAAATGGACATGCAAATACAAATTTTCCTTAAAAGAAATAAATACACCAACGTAACAGAACGTTGCCGCTTCAGTAGCCCCCGACACTGTCGTAATTACATTCTTCTCAGAATTCAACGACATACGATGTCGGTCGATGTTGGCACGAGCCAAAAGCATGGCGGGAATTCTTGCTTTATATCCTTGCGCATTTTATATATAAAGATAATCGATTATTGACCTAATTGATTCTCAAATTCTTAGGGTAATCATCCTTCGAATTGTATATAGGTATACGTTTAATATGTTTGGTTGGTATAATATTTTATTTCATTGTTATAGAAGTATAATATAACAAACAAACAAATATTTAACGTTAACCGAAAAGGAAGGAAGTGAAAATAAAAAAAGAATACTGAAAATAACTTTATTTTTAGGAATTGCAGTACATTTTTACAGTTACACTAGTACAAAATAGTAATGTGTCAGCATTACTGTGTTCCGGTATCCATGGACATTGGAACTATTGCAAAAGCGTATCTAGTAAGAATAAGAATAATTGATTACGAGATAAAGTGACGAGACGGGCCAGTCGTGCGCCTGGTGGTAAGCGTCACGCCTGTCCATAGCAACACAGTACCACACGAAGCGTGCTTGGCTCTGTGCTGCGCTTGGCGAACTTGGCACAGAATATCTGGCAATGCAGTGGTTAAAAACTCTTCTGCTGCTTACAATCTGGATTAACATACCAGATACTTTTTATTCTCGAAAATGACAAGCTTTAATGCCTATCATTAATTTATGTTGAGTATGGCTCCATTCTGGCTGCTTACCAGGCTGGCGAGGTGATTATTCTTATTATTTTTAATTTCTCCTGGGCGCAATTCTTAAGTTCTCCACATGAGTGGGAAATTATGTATAAATGATTCACCGTAATGATCTTTAGACATAAGGCTCAAATTGTGTTGCACTCGCCTTGCATTGCGGAGGCATAACTCATCTGCAGTAGTAATACGAAATGAATGGCATTTAAGGAATTTCCTTGTTTGAAAACAAGTTACGAACGTAACCCAATTTAGACAGAGTTCGTGCGTTCAAGATTCCAGAACTGTAAATATTGTAAAACTCGATTTGTGTGTACTGTTGAATTGTTTTTTTTTTTATTTGCTATCTAAGTTTGTTGTGTTCATTCAACAATTCTAAATGTTCATATATATAAACGCACGCCATGCAATCAATGTTTTTATTTACCCATTAGATCTTAAACTTGTCACCAGCAATTTTTATTAGACCTTAAATAATGACACTGAAGTCTTAAATCTAATACTAAGCGACACGTCTGCCCTTAACGAAGTGACACAGAGTACATTAAATTTAACGAGTTCAAATTTGCTTGGCACATCGCTGATCTCGTCACCTAGAAATGATATGTCTTTGCCCATTACCAAAGCTAGCTTCTATAATTTCAGTACTAATAAGCTAGCGTGTTTATATGCCTGACTGTTTCAGTGTAAGGTCTGTATACCCTATTAAAACTTGGCCTTTAGGGTTACGTAACTTTTTTTTTTGGGATGTGGTAGTGCAGTATCCAAGGGCCCTCCGGAAGTAGGATCGGCTTGAATCGCAATCGATAGGGAACCTAGTCAAGGGAGAGTTTTGGTATTGTATTGAATTTAATTATATTAAAATACTAGCACTCGGGCAGATCTTCGGTATTTAAAACAACAGCACGATATAAGCGATTCAAAAGCGACCAGGCAGAGGACGACATCGTGTCTAGACTGCGAATCGAGGATCTCGAGGGTTCTGTAAATTCATTCAATTATACTAAGTGGTAGGAGCCGTGCAGTCTAACTGGGGCGGTACCACTGCATTGCCACATATTCTACCGCCAAGCAGTAGTGTATAAGCACTACTGTTTTCCTGTTTGAAGGACATTGATGCCCGGGAAATTACAAGGGAGATAAACCATCTTTTACCTCTGGGTGCCGAGCACAGCATAGAGCACGCTTCGCGTGGGACTGTTATTATGGGCAGACGTGAACCTTACCTCCTACGCTTTCCAATGCAACTCGTAAAACTAGGATTTCTGAGGTTTCGACATCTCAACGAAGTTTTATATTGTCCCTGGTGCTGAAAGCGCAAATGTCATTCTATCGAAGTCAACTGAGCCATTAAGTTTTGGTTCATACTCGTAAATGTGAGTCCTAACGTCACAATCAGCATGTGCTATTTCGTCAGTGTGAGTAGTTGTTGACATCGATACTGTCAGTCAGAATGACGTCACAATCGCATAATAAATACAACGAAAGGCCCATTTCTAAGGGTCTTTGCCCCTATACTCGGTGTAATGGGCCATTTTAAGTGTAGCTTTCAATGCTCCACGCTCGGACGGTTTGACGGCTGGCCGCACATTCGAGCGTGGGTAGCGCATGACAAAATAGCCCACTTAACTATAGTTCATATAACAAAGGTGGCTACTTTGTAGAGGATAGTCAGGGCAGTAAGGGATATTAAGATTAGCGACGACATTTGCCACTGTGTAAACCATTGCAGCAAGTTCCGTGTGGCTGCTTGTTGTTAGTTTTAACAGAAATATGATTGTTAGCGTTTTTATGAAACAGAGGACCAATTCTCAAAGTAGTAGGACTCTTTTGCAGAGTCCGTATGGGGCGCTACCACTGCGTTGCACATATCCATATACAACGCAAAACCATGCATAAGCGCAGTGCGAAAGCACTGCTGTGTTCCGGCTTTAAGGGCAATGATGCCAGCGTAATTGCTTTGCATGGAGATAAGACACCTTAAGTCTCTGGGTGACGAGCGCAGCGCAGGGCTAAACGTGCTGTGTGGTACTGTGTTGTTATGGGTAGGCCTGAAGATTACCATCAGGCGCACGACTTACTCATCTCGTCACTTTATCTAATAAAAAATATTAACCAGCGGTTCACCTGATGTAAAGCGATTGTCACCGCCCGTAGACATCTACAAAATCACGGGACTTGCGATATCAGAGTTTAAGATAGGAATACGTCCTCTTGTTGAAAAACCCATGTCGTACCAGCCCGCAAATACCACTGGCGACAACCGAATAAATAAGTTTACCGTGCATGAAAGAAAATGGCGGAAAAAGTACGGTGGTGGATTGTCAACCATCCAAGTAGCATGGATGGTATCTGGCGGTTTGTCATGTGGTGAGGAGGCTGAACTCATCAGCCTGTAGTAATTCGAACTATTCCTCAAAACATTCCATCCGTGGTACAGTCGATTAAGAAATACAGAGACAAAACGTCTCATCGCAACGTTCCAAAACAGTAGGTCAAGCTGATCGAAGAGAAGAAGCTCTTCGATCGGCAACTCTACGTTGGATCTCTTAAGCAACTCTACGGTGGATGCGGTCAAATGGAAGATGCGCCTTGTAAAGTTGAGACGGGTCGGCTACAAATACTGTCTCCTAGTTTGGGACATAAAGAATTTTAGAAAGCAACTTTAGAAACAAAATCTCGATTTCAGTTTTTTCCGGTACTCGTCGACCATGGGCATTAATGGATACTTATATTTGCTCGACCAAATTTCATTACTCATTACACCCACTCAAAACGGTGAAGAATTTGTTTCCTTTTGTGACTGAAACTAGGTATTTTGTTTTAGGCTTCGATCAAATATATACTAGATTCATTGTTGCATACAAACACAGCTCAAAAAAGTGGCACGAGTTTGCTATACTACAGTATCTATAACGATACATACAGAAAT
>DWGO01000490.1:0-12097 GCA_018247635.1 Eurytides dolicaon deicoon
ATACATGATGACAGTCAAAACAATTGTGAATGAAGAGATTAGGTTAAAGTTGTACATTTATATTTTTAAACGATAGCTTTTAACCGTAACTTTATACGAGTTTAATTAACAAATAAGTTATTTTAAGAATCTTGAGTGACCTATGTAATAACGATAATTTAGACGTTGTTGAGATTTCTATTACAAACTTATTTAAAATTGGGTCAAAAATTGTGGATGGAAATCCTTTTGCTAAATACTCTCACATTTATTGTATTGATTCGATTTTAGTGTAGTACTTGTTAGATGTGAAAGATTACAACAGGATAAAAGCTACTAAAATTCGAATGTATTGTTGTATATGATAGTAGAATCGGGCATTTCGTGGAACGAAGTGTACATATCAGTGCTTCGAATACGGGTTGAATCATAGGCCTAGTTTCGAATAAAGGAAAGATTTTCCGAAATACATCAAAATATTTTTGATGTATTTCGGAAAACCAACATCTATAACATAACTTAAAGTAACACCTTAATAATGAAACAACATAATTCAGCGATTTAAAGGTTTTCACCTATAGTCATATATTAGATCATGTCGTAAAAGGAAAAATCGTACAAAGAAAAGGGAAAGTGAGACGAGAAAAACCATTAATTCTATTGATGTTATAGTGCCACTCTTTGCCGTAATAACTACTTATGTGCTATCACATTCATAGAATTTCTGACTTGTTATATATGGCATGTTAAACACGAGTATTACGTTTAATAGAAAAACCTTATAAAAAAATTATAAAGACCTTTTACTTTGTTGACGTTTGTACTTTAAATATTAGGACTATGTAACTTACTTAACTTGGGTGTTACCTTTGCAGTGTCAATTATTGTAACGCTAAGCAGTAATATACGCATTACGATGTTCCGTAAAAAGCTTGTCTTGAAATTTAAAACCTACGATACTTTTATATTTATAGCATAGTTTATGTATGAATCCCACATGAATGTTATGTATTTATTAAATGAAATTGAGTTGTAGACATTTTACAAACGCTTTTAAATCGTTCTGCTGGAAAAAAAGTTCTGCTGGGAAGAACCGGCAAGAAACTCAACACTTGCTCTTTTAAATTACAATTTTTCATATAGTAACAATTGTAAAGTATATGCATATGGGTCAATATATTCTAATTCTACACATCTTTATCATCTAAGAATTCGTGAAAATAATAATATGCTCTTCCAAGAAATATGTTTTGAATCTTAGGTTTCAATTCTTGACAATTTTATTTTTGATACATATATTTAGCTCAGTGCTTAACCATGGTAGCTCAGTGTCCGGGTGCTCGCTTTTAATTCAATATACTGGAGCAACCTGAATTCCAATCCTGGGACGGTGCTAATGAACTTTTTAATTTGTAATTAACAATTTTATGTGCTGTTATGCCACGTGCTCAAAGGTGAAGAAAAACTTCGTGAGGAAACCTGCATATTTAGGAAACAATTTTTTTTCTTAAATATGTAAAATCCACCATCACGCAGTGGGGCAGCGTCGAGGTCTGTGCCCTTATACAGACGAGGCCTATGCCCAGCAGTGGGACATACATATATAGGATGTTACTTTACTTTTTTATATTTAGCTCTAGCACTCTTACTTATTGCTATATAACCATATATGTTTTATAACGACCGTGGGTACATACATAGATTACAAAAAACTAGATACTCAAATGAATAAAAAAACGTTCATATGATTTCGCAACGCAAGCCACTATCGCACACCGAAGCCGTACCATGCGTCGATGGCTGCGAAATAGGGCAGCGGGCGCTGGCATTAAATTTGTTAAGTCGGCCATTCATTCGAGTGACTGTTTAACTGGCCACTTTGCGACAATTAGCGATGGCGCCGATTGCGAGTCAATGGACAGTAAGTGCCTCCGACGAGCGAGGCGGGAACTAATGGGGTACTATCGCACAGATACTTTCGATGACTAACCACAACAGACGTGACAGAAATAAAACTTTTTTTTTTATTATTATATAAAGTGCGCCTGATGACGACTGAGACGCCCGCCCATAACACAGTGCCACAGAAAACCTATTTAGCTCTGCGCTGCGCTCGTCACTCAGAGATTTAAGATTTAATATCCCTATACTCAATAGTTACACTGGCATCATTGCCCTTCATACAGTAGTGAAATACAGTAGTGCTTACACTCTACTGCTTGGCGGTTGAATAACAGGCAATGCAGTAGTACTACCCATGTCGGACTCTGCATAAGAGTCCTTCCACTTCGAAACACTTATATTTATATTCTGGTCTTACATAAAAAAAACACTTATGTGATGGTAGATATATACTGTATGGCATTACATTGGTTATTCCAGGCAGTGCCTAAAAATAAACAGGAGAAATATCATAACTTCACATCACTTTGTTATTTCGTTTTAAACTGAACGTGTAAATGAAATTGTGAAAGTCGTATTCTCAACATATTTTTATTATGATAAAATTGATTATGCATTGTGTTTTATTGCCTTGAAGGTAAATTTTATAGTCATATATAAGCTGATAAGCTCAAATCATCATAAGCTTAATTTACGGTATAAATAAATAGATTTTTAATAGTGTAGTAATACTATATAAATTTTGTGACCGAACTACCAAGACTTGAGTAAATGCTTTCACGCTTCACTATAACAAATTGTCTAATATCGCAGTAGATACAGTATTATAAAAGCGGCGTCAAGTGAAAGCATCAAACAAATAATCTATGCTCGTCGCGCATGGCGAGGTAAACATCTGTGGTGCGTTTAAACGTGCGTATCATCACGACAGTTATCCAAGAGCGTCTTAATTAGTGATATTTCGGCGGGGGGGAGTCGTCGCATCGCGTACAGTTCCCCGCTCGTTAGTGCGGTTGGGCGGCGTTTTATTGTGCAAATCGCTTGGTGCAATTAGCATGACAAACGTCCGAGCACGCACGGACAGTTGGGAACTGTAGACGGCCCCAGTTGGGCGCTGTGCTCGCCAGACCGTGCTTCTCTGCATACTCTATACACCGCCTATTGTATGTACAGCTTCCTGATTCCCTTAAGAGTGTGTCGCTGTTCTGTATCGAGTGCCATAGATAAGAATACTGAGAAGCTAATTTTACCTAACGTAAAAAGAAAACTGTTGCGGACGTAGAATGCAAATCGTACGAGTATATGTAACAGGATGATTGTTTCAGGTTTCAAAAATTATAAATACTGGCTTGATTTCTATACTGTATAAAGTCCACCTTGTGGAAGCCCCATGACATTGCTAGTAATTCTGACGCCAACTCTGTATAAACATTACTGTGTTCCTGTTAAAAAGTTACAATGATCCAAAGGGATTACTGGGAATAGATATATTTTAAATCACAGGGATAAGAGAGAGGGTCGGGAGGTGAGCTGTTTGTGTGATTAGTTCTCAGCCAACTTGGTCGTGCCGTCACAAAGCGATTTAATGCGAAATAAACTCATATGAGGCCGCCGTAAAGCGCCTTCAATGGAACTAGAATTGATATATCGTCCGTACAGGCAAGTGCGTGCCGGGGAATACATCGAAGCCGGAAGAGACCGCAGTTATAATAATTATCGGACGAAATCTGTCTAGAATTCCATTACCGGAATGAGTGACGTCCCACGGGATGCGTCCGCCGCCTTGAGGGACGTCCGTACCGAGACGAAGTTATTGTAATGAGTACGACAGAGATATTTATGCCCGGCCACGCGTCCCGAATACGCAATGAGACTCGTCCAGCGGATATCCCATCCCGATGTCCTGATATTCAATATGAGAGGGGAACAAACCGAATTTCGTTATTTACGACATTATTTACTCCGCAAACATCACCGACAGGTGCCTACTTTATGTTTTTACATCGACAAGGAGCCGCCCGTGTTCGCGCATACGTAAATTGATACCATAAGCCCCTAAGAGGGCCCCTTTTAAATTCCGAAAGCGTGTCACGCTTTTTTTGTCAACGTCTTGTTTACCTTATTACCGCTTTTGCAAAGTCTATCGATGTGGCAAATCTATACACAAAGTTCTTTTTAGAATCGTTTTTCAATGTTAAGGACCTTTTCACGTTACCATCCCTAAAATATTTTTAATACCATAAGCTTGCGTTTATCATTTAAGGATGTTGTTACACAAAATTAATAAATTATCTTATTCAAAAGGCCTTTTCAAACACATTTGAATCGTAATTTTTATATTTTAGTCCGTAAGGAAGCTACCACGGGCTCGAGATGCAGTTCTGCTGATAAGAGCCGGCAAGAAATTCAGCAGTTGCTCTTTTAACCCACGTCCGAATCAATTAAATTAATTCCACTAATTTTGATCTGCCAGAAACTCTTCAATAGTTTAATACGCTTTATACACTAATATATTTCTAACTATAGTTTTAAAAAACTCCCAATTGAAACCTTGTGGTATTGTAATATATCTTAGACTGCAAAATACTGAATGTGTGGATAACTTTGACATGATGTAGGGTTTTTACCGTGTCCAGTTGGAAAAAGAACCACTTGTTATGCCGCTGGTTTGAAAGAAAATGATACTAAATTACTGAGAATAGAAATAAAACATTTTACATCTGTGGAGATAGATGTAGCAAAAGCTTCACATAGAGCACGGAACGTTTAAGTTATTCAAAACTCTGTGCGGTTATGGAAAAGCGTCGCTTCCAACCAAATGCCCAACATACCTGACAGGCTCATCTTGTCGCCTAACTTCATAGAAAAACATGTTTGGCAAAAATAGCACTTTCAGAGACAGCCGTACTGATCAAGAAAATAAAGAAAAAACTGTAATAACATTCATGAGAAAAGAGGGACTTCATAGGCTCGCAAGGATGAATGGGACCTTTCGAATCCTTTGACAATAGTGCGAGGTGTCCCTTCTCGGCGGGGAAAATTATTTTTCCGTCAACCTTTTATTCTTGACCGCCAGTTTAAATATGGCGTCCGGCAAATATCATCTTGCCCATTGTCTGGATTTGTGCCGAAATGATTTCGTCCTTTTTGTTGCAAAATGTCGACGATATTTTGGCGATGGTTTATGTTATGATTTTCACGGAATGTCTTTGCCGATATTACATTTGGAGTTGTGCGACGAAATGTTTGTTATTGAGGGGAGAAAGAAAATATTTCGTCTTTTAAAAACTCAACTTCCTGTTTGTCATTTTATTATAAAGAATCATTGCACATTTACATCGGGTGTGTATATTACAATATAAAGATATTGTCATTAGTTACATATAGTATTAACTAAAGTTTTATTATGCTTCACGACGTATTCATGATGGTATTATGGCTAGTGAAAATAGTTGGAATAATTCTTATTTTGATATACTTTCTGGGCACGTTTTCTTTTTTTAAGGAGATCAAGTAATGAGACGAGCAAATCGTGCGCCTAATGGTAAGCGTCAAGCCTACCCACAACACAGAACCACGCCGATCTTGCTTGGCTCTGTACTGTGCTCGTCACCCAGAGATATAAGATGGTCTATCTCTTTGCCCTGTAATTTCGCTAGCATCATTGCCCATCAAACCGGAACACAATAGTGCTAACACTCTACTAGTTGGCGGCACAATGTCTGGCAATGCAGTGCTACCGCCCCAGTCGGACTCCGCAAGAGTCCTACCACTTAGAGAAATTTCATTATCTTTCTTCCACAATACAATAATAACACAAGCACTATAATCCCACTTATACACACAACAATAAAGCACACTTTTTGTAATATATTATCGAAAACATCGAAAACTTTTATTATATACATTTATTTAGTGACAAAATAAAAGTAATAACAGATATTTAATCAAGTTGACTATAAAACCTGTGTAATACTTTCAGTTAGTTAACAGCCGGTTTAAAAGATTTCCTTCTACGGTTAAGTGTTTCGGCGATACTGCACGCGACTCCCATAAAAACTTTTTCATTGCTGGGGACACACTGACGATCTTTTTGAAGTAACGAATACGGTGGAATAAAAGCACATTGGTTCAGACCAGGATGATTGCATTTTCTGAGTAAATCATAGCCTGTGTTTCAACATTTTCAAAAATATGTAGCACTATGTTACTTGTTTAACATAGAGCAACGTTGTTTCGTACTTTTTAGCATGTATTTTGTCTCAAGTTGCATTGTATTTTAAGACTCCGAAGAGTGAAAATAAAAAGCGCTAACTGCTTTAAAATTCAAACCCAGATTATATTTAACCTTAAATTTCGGGAACAATAAAACGATCGATTTTTAGAAGTGGTAGGAATCTTGCAGAGTCCGACTGGGGAAGTACCACTGCATTGCCAGATATTCTGTCGCCAAGCAGTAATATGTAAGCACTACTGTAACGAGCGCAGCACAGAGCCAAACAAGCTCTGTGTGGCACTGTGTTGTTATGGGCAGGCGTCACGCGTACCATCAGGCGCATGACTTGCTCGTCTCGTCACTTTATGTAGTATCGTATAAAGAGATCATCACGGTAAACAGTTAAACTGTTCCGGACGAAACTGCCGATCGGGGGGAGGATAAAAATAAACAAGACAAAAACATTCACGAAGACAATTTGGCCAAGTCGCGTATTAATTGAGGCGACCTACTAAGCATGGGCAATGAATAGGCGCTGACGGGGAAACCGCTAAATAGGGGGGCGATAACGTCACCGCCGGAGACGAGTCACGACGCGATAAAGTCAACCCCTAATAAAAAGCCGAAGTACTAAGAGTCAGATTATTGGACGGCGGCTTATCGAGCAACTTAGCCCGCCCCAATTGAGCGGAGGAGAATTATGGATAAACTTTCCGCTAACAACGTATAAAAGATAATGAGGATTGCGATTAGACGAATGCGGTAAACATTAAAGTTGCGGCTGATGAACCCGAGAAATAACTAGCAGTTGGATACAACATTCTCACTATTGACAAGAAAGACGACGAAATAAGAATAATATGGCGCATGAACCATAAAGTGATTTTGTAAATAAAGCAAGGATACAAAATGAAAAACGTTAAAAATTGTTGAATGTGAGGGCTGCTTACATTATATAGATTTTTATTGTTATGTAACTGTCAAATAGAATCAAGTTATAACGTAATATATATTATCACTTGTTAGGTATCAGTATCTATTAAATTATGTATGATTACTACGCCTACAATGAATTAAAAGTTAAATTTTATATTTAACTAAAAATAATATAATTTAAAAAAAGTTTAACGAATATATACTACTACTTCACCGTTGTTTCATTAGAATAAGCTTATGCAAAACAACAAAATAAATTGTAATCTTTTATTTCCATTTCAGAAGAATGAAATATAGAAGAACAAAAACCATCACGGATCAACGTTCATACTTCATCTTTTATTAAATGAAATTCAATCTTTATAAGATTTCGAATCCAATGTTTGTTAAACGCTTTCAGCTAATAAAAGTAATATTAAGGGTAAGGGACCCAACGAACGGGAGGAAATGAGAGCGACAAGAGAATGAAATTGGAAAACTTGTTACAAAATTACTCAAGATGAAAAAGAAAATAAATAAGACTCACTGAAAGTTAGAGGGACGTGCTCCTTTTAGCAACTTTTATTTACCTGGGGAATCATCTCGGATATTTGTGTAAGCGTTGTTAATTATCTCGAAAAATAACAATGTCCCTTACTTGCACGAAATATGTTAAGCCAACGTAAAAGGTAAATGTAATTGAGACCGAGTAGATTTGCTAAGGAATTTTACTTACAGCAATGTCAAGGAATGTTGACGAAAAGTTAGTTATGTAGACGGATTCTTACCGTAATATAAGGATGTTTTGAAGACACTGTCTGTATTTTCTTTGCTTTATGTTTTATTTCCGCACTGTCCTAACTTTATTGTGAAGAAAATCTAAAACTATATAAAATGGATTGTCTTTGAAATTTCCTTAAATAAATCTTATGAAGAACGGATTTATATAAAAAATCTTATACTGATTTTTTATATAAATCCGTATATTACACACGACAAGAGATACTGCACTCTGTTATACCGCATGTCAATGTGTTTCAAAGGCTTCTATCATGATGTCCCAACTCATGGAAACTTAGCATTTACATGGGTTTGGTGATCGGATGAAGCTTTATAGAGCTAAATAGGCTAAAAGCGACAAAGTCAGTTTATACAAGATATCATAATGTATTATTCACTACCGCCTCGCTTTTCAATAAATTACTAAATCCAACAACTCTTTAATCAAGCTCTTTCTCCAAGCCGTAAGGCGACATGAACTCACCTTTTGCTCCAGTTTCCGATTTCTGCGTAGCGTCGGCCGTTCGCGCAGCCCCTCCTTACTTCACTCGCTCGCAGGGACTGGACCGAATTCCCGTTCGGCGTCAAAGTTCCAAGCAATGCGCTGTTGTTGTTCCGTTCTCTATTTCGGGGGAAGGTTCCGGTGCCTGAGCGGAAGGTTGCCAGCTGGGGCTTCTCGTCGGGCGTATATTGTTGCAGCGACACAGAGACGTTCCCGCTCCAACTCTTGCGGTTGACGGCGAACGTCTTCAAAGTTCCATTGGTTGGCGACGGGCTCACGCCACAGAAGCTGCTTCTGTTATGACTGTTCTTTATGAAAGCGCTGTTTTGCAGCGTTACCTGCGGCTTTATCGGCACCAGCGGCGATGCTTGGTCAATGGACATTGTATCGAATCGATATAATTACCAACGACCTAATTCCCAACTATCTACATTTTCGTCTGAAAAAGAAGACACGGGCGCTGTTAGTCGGGGGGTGGCTGGGGTGTGACGTCATCAACACAGTTGCGAATCGGAAGCCAATTAAACACGAGCGCTGTGAATGAAATCCTATTGGGAGCGATCGTGACGCGTCAATCTGGCATTGAGTAAGCGAAGCTTTGTCAACAAAGTGGCTGTGAGTGGCACGCCGCGGCTTTATTGAGAAACTATAGATAAGCTGATGTGCTATGAACGTATAACAGACGTTAATTACAAAAAGCTCATGGTATACCATACCATGGTAGTCAATTTTAGATCAATAGAGAATATTATTTTGCGATTTTATAAGCACTTCGATGAAAAAAGGATTTCGTTATGTTTTAGATTGAAATTCAATATATCTTAAAGCATTAAATAGAATGAAAATACCATGAAGCACTCGGAGCTATTACGGTCGTGCAAGCATGAGGTACAGCGTCATTATTATGTTTTATATTACAAGCGCGTTGGACCTCGTTATTTTTTATTTACACCTTATAGTTTCGTGGTTATATCTATTTTATGAAGTACATTTGTTTTATGTGAGGCCTAATGAATCCAACGTCAAGTAAGATCCAAAGTATCCATGTGAATACATTTAAGATTTTTTAAAAGACAAAAAAGTTATTTTGTCTTTATTTGTTGAACTTAACTAACAATGACTAACAGTGTTAGTTGGTATATTCATTTGTTGGTTTATCCGTCTTGCAGCGACGGAGTGACCAATAGCATGATATTTGGTACAGATGGAGTGCAAAAGGTGCAGTGGGTAGAAATGACCCAATTTTAAAATCGATGCAAGTGGGTAAAAGCTAGCATTGTAAATTAAGACATTTTCATCAAACCGCTAACACTTTTAAAATATTAAATATTTAAGATGCGACTGGGCATAGGATTAAATTTTCAAAAGCGACAATGAACATTTCAGGGTCGATTCCACTAAACGTTTTGATGTTTCGTGCGTATACAATGCCGTGGATGTGCACGATAATTGAAGCGAACGGTTTTCATTTCCGACGTAACACAACACTAGGCCGGCGTCGGTCATTTGCATTCTGCTGACCTTGGCAACAATCACGCAATTGCGTTACAATTCAGAGCCAGTTAGCAGCGTCCTGCGGTAGGCCATTGTCGTCAATTCCACACTCGTTTAGGTCACTCGGAAACTCCTTGCAGCGGTCACAGCGACGTATATAAGGTCCTTAATCGTTTTAACCTTTGGCTTCAAACAAGCAATGAAATCTGTTAGAAGCGATAACGTCATATCACGTCTGTGATATAAGATAGTAATGTTTGTCGTGGAGTAAAAAAGTATACATATTTTCATGAATGTCAATGGCTCAGTGTCGCAATGCCAGCGCCAATGAATTTGTTGATCAATTTCAAGACCATTTAAAGTACAGATTTACCACGTGCTTAGTAATGGAAAACTTCTTGAGAAAAGTGAAAAAATAAAACTGCAGCCCGTAAACCCATTCTGAGGCCCTATGGCGGTTTGTTCTCTCTCTAGATCTCATCATATTTGTGAAGTGATTTTAAAAGATACTCCTTCCTGTTCAATTTTTTGCCGGAAAAATTACGATTACAAATGCCTGGTCATGCTTTTTTCAAAAAAGTCATCAATCATCAGGTCATCAAGTCATCATTTAGTTTAATTAATCAATATTAACACGGAGAAAACGCTTCACCGTTTCTTCAATATCACAAAATGTGTACAGGTACACGTAGGTCTTATTTTTCTCCATAGTGGCCTGAGCTGGGCAATTGCAGTCGCTTGACCCAGTACTGGCGCGGAGATAGGTGATTTCCCTCTATCCGCTCACGCGTTGCCGTCTCGTTACGTAATCGTTGCGTAAAGTGGTCGTTTGGTTAGTTGCGTAATCATCGGTTGCCGATTTAGAGAACGAGTCGCATGTAGACGTTCCAATGTAGATAAATAGATAAATGAGTACGTACCAATATAAAGGAGTTAAAAAAGATATTTTTAGTAGAGAAAGTAGTCAAGGTAGTTTGATATATTCTTACATATCTCTTAAGCTGTCATCTGAGTTAGTGGTTTAATGATTTTGTAAACTTTTATTGACTATATTAAAACTAGTAGAAGAGCTGCATTGTCCTGATTTTAAGTGCATTTTCAAAACCTGTGGAGTGATAGTTGCGTTGTATATCCTCATGAGATTAGAGACAAGCTTTACATATCTCACCCACCGGACAGACGGCAAATACTCTACGCTAGTATTCTACGAGATTCAGTACTTTCCCCGATAAGAAAGCTCATTGAGACAGCAACAGAATTTGCTTTGTGGACCAAGATATGGCAAGACCTATGCAAAGTTTGTAATGTATGTATGAATGTATGTAAATGGATAGTATGAATGTCATGAATGATTATTTGTGGTAAGTGGTAGGACTCTTACGGAGTCCGACTAGAGCGGTACCACTACATTGCCAGATATTCTGCCGCCATACAGTAGTGTATAAGCACTACAGTGTTTCGGTTTGAAGGGCAATGATGCCAGGGAAATTACAGAGCAAAGAGGTAGACCATCTAATGTATCTGGGTGACGGTATTTTATTTTATTTTTTATTTTATTTCTAAGGTAAATAAAAAAAAATAATAAAAATTAATAAAAAAAATCAATTTTTGTTATCTTATTAAAAATTGTGAAAAAGCTTGAGGCAACAGCTTTAAATTCGTTGCTTTAAATAATTCGTAAAACAGAACGGATTTTGTCTTCACTTATTTGAATTTTAATTCTTCATTCTCTTTCTTTTCTTAAATTACTAGAAAAACATTTGTAAAATGTTTTGAATTCAATCAATAAATACAGTTAGTATAATATTCAAAAACATCAAAAATACAAGTATCTAATAAAGAAAACCTTTGAATTTGCACCAAGGGCCAAACTGAGTTACTCATTTGCTGACTGAGAAATACGATATAAAAATCGATTCGAGGCGAGGCGTCTCGGTATATAATAAATGCAACATCGTTTAGTGTTTCGATCAAACAATTTGTCTATGACAAGACGTTGTACAGTCACGTTGTATCGCCATCAATTTGTGATTTATCGAATACAAGCATAATGCGAACTCCAGCGACGTGGAAGGCATTCATTTCATGCGAGCCATTGTTAGGTTTAAAAGTAATTGAACCCGTGGAAACTATTTTTACCGCTGCGGATTGTAAGATG
The DNA here is from genome assembly GCA_018247635.1 of Eurytides dolicaon deicoon. Lineage (NCBI taxonomy): Eukaryota > Metazoa > Arthropoda > Insecta > Lepidoptera > Papilionidae > Eurytides > Eurytides dolicaon. The sequence continues at coordinate 11,947 of DWGO01000490.1, forward strand.
CTATTTCTCATTAGAAATATTACTTAGCTAGTAAGCACCTATTTATTTCTAATTTTATACAATTTTTAATCTTAATCTACGTATAATACGATTTTTTAATAAACAAACAATATTCATAATCGTCGACTTCCCAGTTTATTGTGTATTACGG
>DWGO01000491.1:0-12093 GCA_018247635.1 Eurytides dolicaon deicoon
GGTCTATCTCTTTGCCCTGAAATTGCACTGGCATCATTGCCCTTCAAACCGGAACACAGTAGTGCTGACACATTACTACTTGACGGCAGAATATCTGGCAATGCAGTGGTACCTACCCAGTCGGACTCTGCAAGAGTCCTACATTTTTTTTATTAATAACTAATGCTTTTTGAACATGTACGATAATTTTCTGCCCCTAGTATGATAATTGTCGTTCTTGAGGTTGGCAACACTGATCTGGAGCCATTACGGCCGGCGCCGTGTATGAATGCGGTACGTTAGTGAAGAGTGCGAGGCAATAGTTCGGAAATGATCGATGTTTGATTAACGCGATTATAATGGAATAACGACGTCGCCTTTTTTTACAAGTTAATGTGACGAGACACGCAAGCCGTGCGCCTGATGGTAAGCGTCATGCCTGCCCATAATAATGCAGTACCACCCAGAGGGTTTCACTCTGTGCTGCGCTCGTCACCCAGATATTAAAATTCTTTGCACTGTAACACTGGCATTATTGCCCCCTCAAACCGGAACGCAGTAGCGTTTACACAAACGGTGTCCAACCTTTTTAAAGCAAGTATTTTAGTAGACGTAATGTGACGTGATCACCATTATTGTGTGGATGAATCCTAAATATTGTATACATCGGTCGTTTACCATCGTTTTATCGAAAATAAACACAAGCAGTATTAAGCGTTTTTAAATGGTAGGACTCTTGCAGAGTCCGACTAGGGCGGTACCACTACATTGCCAGTTTTTCTGCCGCCAAGCAGTAGTGTAAGCACTAGTGTGTGCCGGTTTGAAGGGCAATGATGCCAGCGTACTGGGCAAAGAGATAGTTCAACTTATATCTCTGGGTGACGTGTTACTGTGTTGCTGTAGGCGTGTTCCTTACCATCAGGCGTACGACTTGATCGTTTCATCACTTAATCTCGTAAAAAAAATTATGATTCTGTCTAAAATACCGTGGTGCGAGTGTGTCTATAACCATCCGATATTCCCCTAGTTTGTTTATCTATTATACATGATCCGTTATCACTTACACTTACTCTTTGTAAGTGGTGGGGCTCTTGCAGAGTCCGACTGGGAAGGTACCAATGCATTGCCAGATATTCTGCCGCCAAGCAGTAGTGTGCAAGCGCTACTGTGTTCCGGTTTGAAGGGAAATGATGCCAGAGCAATGACAGGGCAAAGAGATCGACCATCGACCATCGACCATGTTATATCTCTGGGTGAAGAGCGCAACACAGAGCCAAACACGCTCTGTGTGTTACTGTGTTGTTATGGGCAGGCGTGACGCTTACCATCAGGCGTACGACCTACTCGTCCGTTACTTTATCACGTAAAAAAAAATTAAATTGGTTGAATTCTTTTACAATTCGACGGGGGTGGTACCTCTGTATTGCCAGTAAGCAATACAGTGTTTTGGTTTGAAGGGCAATGATGCCCGCATAATTACTTTCACAAAGAGATAAATCATCTTATACAGCATAGAGCTAGGCATGTTCTGTGTGGTAATGTGTTATGGGTAGACCTGACGCTTACCATCAGGCGCTCGTCTTGCTCGTCTCGTCGATTTATACCTTAGGAAAATATAGCAATAACTATTTCCGCTTATAACTTAAGGGGTATCTCGATCTTAAAAATGTGTTGCTATATTTCACAGCCTGGTTACGCGCACGGCCTCGGCTCGCTACAGTTTCCCAACGGTGGATCTCCCGTTGTCTCCAGAACGACCATCTATTATGGATCACAACATCAGGTTAGTATATAATATTAACGCAATTTACATCTACAGATCGCCGCAGAGAAAGTTCTGACCTCTCAGAGAAAGTCCTGACCTCTTAGAGAATGTCCTAACCGCCCAGAGAAAGTCCTGACCTTTTAGAGAAGACTTTGGCCTCTCAAGTTGGCCTCGCAATTTTATGTCGGAAAATATTCTGCTGTACTTTAGTTAGACTTTGTACTCATTACAGCACTTTCTATTCATTACGAATTTATCTTGAAAGCAAAGATGACTGGTGACAATACACTTCTTGTATTTGAGCTCAATCATCCTTTACCTGTGATAAATTACGGGAGGATTTATGCTAAATAGCATTATTTAGATTATTATGGAAAATATGTTGTTTCGAAGTTCATTAAGACCTAAATAAGACCTAGATGTGCAACTCAAAACAGTTAAGTTGATTGAGAATATTATTCAATTGACAAAAGTAAAAGTGTACCATCAAAAAACTGTTGTACATCACTGAAGCTTAAAAGCTTAAAAGCTTTTTAACTGTATTTTGTAAACATACGATTTTTATATTTGCGATAATCTATTTTTGTACTCCACTGTACACGAAGTTACATCAAATCTCATTTTGCTATACCTACAACTGTTTATTTTCCAAATCAGCAGATGACCAGCAGTGGTAGTAGTAGCGGACGCTGTGCTGCCCCTCTGCCGGAGCTCCCGCTGTCCTGCTACCGTCAGCAGCTGCATTTGCGACGCTGCGATGTGCTGCGCTCGCCGTCCGCCACCCTTGGCCTAAGGCTCCACATGTACACCGAAGGTATTTTGGTCGAACCTTGTAGTTGGTGACCCGTACTAGCGAAAGTACGATTCCATTAGCGATATCGCTAGTAGAAAACCTCCAAAATTTATAAAATTGACATAAGCGTATCACGTGACATTTCGAGAGCTTATGTCAGTTTATGACATTTGAACTTTTCTACTAGCGATATCGTTAATGGAATTGTACTTTGGCTTGGCCCACCGTTTGTATTTTTCGCAAGGTTTTCCTCGAATTGAATAAATGGTAACACATAATTAACACTCACAGACTCATACCCACCCAAACACTCACGCACGCACGCGCACACGCACGCACTCACACAAACACACGCGCACACGAAATCTTGTAAAAATTCAGAGTTAGATTTAGTGTTTTATTTTTTAATCATTTAATTTTCTAAGTAATTGTACTTTGCTTCCCTATCTCACAAATGTTTTAATATTACGTATTACTTCACCTATGATTGGTAAAATAGTGGAGAACTATAAATGGCTTTATTTTTTTATGTAGAAACCCAAAAATTATTGTACAAATGCTGTTATTTTCCCTAATAAATAAATAAATAGACTTTCTTATACAATTGGTAATGTGATACCCCAAGCGTACTCTGCAACGAAGTTCTACCACTTAATTATTTAATGCAGCCGATACTAAAAAATAATTATTTTCCAAACATACAATATTAGTGGTCATATCTTGTTTTATTTTCTAATAATATACTATAGTGATTTTTGTTTTCCCGCGAATACAATACTGCGAATGCAATGTTCAAATGAAACTAACTTACGATTTAATCGCAATTTATTCGATTTGAATTTCTTTTTTTAATCCGGTTTGTCTCGTCACTGTGGACTCTGTACAGTGTTCGAAATGTCAAGAATTTAAAACCAAATAAAACGCGTGATATAATCCGTAAATTATTTTCATTATAACAATGTGTAGTATTCGCGTAGATCATGTGTAGTGTTTGCATAAATGCAAAAAATGGTAAAGGACAGGGGTCAGCAACCTGCGGGCCGCGACCTAAATGCGGCTCTTTGGACGTGAAAGTACGGCTCTTTCATTCCAACACTCAAATATTATTTATTTTATTAAAAAAAAAACATTTAAAAATCGTTCTGAACCGATAAACGAGGACTAGGCCCCATTTCTATCTCTCAGGCACATGTATTTTTTAACTCTTCCGACTCAAAAGGTTGCCGAACTTTGGTATAGGACAAAAGATGCACTAAAAAATGGCTAAAGCACCGTTAATCTTGTCGCGACAGGCTCGTCGCGTATCAGCGATGGCAGCCTTTCCACTCGGCGCGTGGTCCGCTTCGGGGACAGTTGCCAAGCAGTGGCAAGGGCCTTGGCAGCACCAGCTCGCCTATACTACAAGGCGGACGACAAGATGCGTATACACAGACCGACTGCCAGACGCCGCCCTCCTCCCGCCTCGGACTATTTCTTCAATTACTTCACACTCGGCCTGGTAAGTGTTACCATCTTCCTACCATCCACTTACGCTTTGCAGGTTTATCGTCCAATACTGAATCAAATCAAAATATATTTATTTCAATAGGCCTTTACAAGGATTGTCATTTTAACATATTAGTCCATGAGGCAACCACCATCAGCTAGGAAACTGCAGTTCTGCTGAGAAACGACAAAAATGCAATTGTTGCTCTTTTGAAAGAAAAACCATTACAATTTTTACAATACGATAAAATATAATAGCTATTCCATAATGTATATGCGAGTCAATTAACTTAATTCCACACATTTTTATTCACAGCATTATAACATTAGTGGAAAATGTGATATTGACTAGTTTAGTTGAAAATATGGTGTCATAGACAAGCACGCGGTTATTATCAAGCGCTTAAAAAAGTTAGCCTGCTGCTACCTTGCTGTAGTACTGTGATCTTTTGCAGCACTTTTTTGCATAAGCATATTGTCTGTATGAAAATGTCATTAAGGCTGTCAGATGGTGCACGGTTGCGATCCTCTTCCGACTTTACATTGCAGGGTCCAGTTGAAAGTGTGCTTCGCAAACCAGATCCGTTGATCGCTGAAACCTTTCGCCTACACTCTGAATAACGCCGTATTTAGAAGTACAAGCTAAGCCCTATCTGCAACAGTTTCTGCCGGCTTTCCGAGGATTTAAACCAGAGATAGAGAGAGATAGCTCCAAAAGGCCACGACTTGGTCAGTGATGCAATTACCTCGACCCCACTTGCAAACTTACGTCTATTGCATACTCGTCGAAGATTTTAAGTCTTTCGACTGGTGGTCTCAAAGTAGTAGAATGATTTAGGACGTCGATTAGTTATAAGACTACCTACCCTCAATCCCCACCCCTCGGTGTATATACGAAACAAAAAAGTGAACAGACAATCATCACATGATTCTCATATATTATATACGTGTATTATATTTTTAGGAATCAGAAGTGAAATACTTTAAAAAAGAAAACATTTATTAGGCTGTAAACTAATTTTCAATGTTATTTTTATTTTATTTTTTTATAACACCTTACAACTACGAATATCTAATGGTAATGCACCATAGAGACACCTAATTTGACCAGAGGTCGTGGCAAGACTGTCCCGGAGCTGTTTTTCGTACCGCCTTTTTACGTATACGTTTTGTATATCTTTAACGTGCAGGTGTTGCCAGCTTTACGGCTCAAAGCTAACAATATAATAATAAAATAATTCATTTTCTCACCACAAACGTAAAGGTAACTTGAGAGAAACTAGAGACATTAAAAGAATCTGAAATATGAATAAAAATTGTAATTTGCGAACCTATCCTTCTGATCCCCTGGATGATTATGGAATGACCTTTTGTTATTTTCCAACAGGATGTCTTATTTGACGCGCGTACGCACCAGGTGAAGAAATTTGTGTTGCACACCAACTATCCGGGACACTATAACTTCAACATGTACCATCGGTGCGAGTTCGAGCTGACCGTGCAACCGGATAAGTTAGTATTTTTTTAATTAAAACTAGATTTGGTCTTGCAGATCTTAAGTGGTGGGACTCCTGTCGAGTCCGCCTGCGGTGGTACCACTGCATTGCCAGTCATTCTAACGCAAAGCGGTGATGTATAAGCTGTGTTTTGATTTGAAGAGAAATTTGAGAAGAAATAGAACATCTAATAACTCTTGGTAACGAGCGCAGCACAGAGCCCAGCACGCTATGATTTGCACTGGTGTAAAAAAATCTTTATTATTATACTTTAGTACTTTAGCACCAGTTCTATACGACAGTACATGAGTAGAACTTCCAAAGGCTTTTTGCAGTTGCCAGAATAAGGAAAGTTTTTCGGGTGGAAATAACTATATCTCTGAAGAAGATTAATGTTAAATATTTTTTTCACGTATTAAAATGACGAGACTAGCTTGCTAGTCGTGCGCCTGATGATAAGCGTCACGCCTGCCCATAACAACACAGTACCACAAAGAGCGTGGTTGGTTCTGTCCTGCGATCCAGAGATATAAGATGGTCGATCTTTTTGCCCTCTAATTACACTGGCATCATTGCCCTTTAATCCGGAACTCAGCAGTGCTTCACCACTACTGCTTGACGGCAGAATATCAGGTAAAGCAGTGATACCGCCCCAGTCGGACTCTGCAAGAGTCCTACCACTATCAGCAGACACAGAAAACAGTTAACCGATTCCCATGTGCAGGTGCGAGTCGAACGCATTGGTAGAAAGCCGTGGTGCGGTCACCATCACCGCCTACAGCAAGTGGGAGGTGATATCGCGTGCTTTACGCGTCTGCGAACGCCCGGTGGTACTCAACCGCGCCTCCTCCACCAACACTACCAACCCCTTTGGCTCCACCTTCTGCTACGGCTACCAGGACATCATATTCGAGGTGGGCCTATGACAATACCGGTACAAAACCATTGGTTCGTCGTCGAACATTTCATCGTTTTACGCTCATCACTTTATCACCACCTCAAAAATTGCATTATTTCATAATCATCACAGGTTCATTGTCAATAATTTCATTAGTTTACGTTCATTACTAGTACAACATCAATTACTTCAGCGTTTCATGGTTATTACCAGTACATTATTAATGATTTCATCAATTTATCGTTATATGTTTATCGCCGATCATTTCTTCATTTTAATTTCATCACTAGTACAACATCAATTACTTCAGCATTTCATGTTCATCCCTAGTCTATTATCAATCACTTCATCATTGTACGTTCATCGCTGGTTAATCGTTAATCATTACATTATTTTATGTTCATCACTGATTCATAGTAAATAATTTCATCATTTTATGTTCTTCACTGGTTTATCGTCAATAATTTCATCATTTTATATTTATCACTAGTACATCATTTTAGGACGTTAGGGCATCATGAATTCAATTCAGTTTTATTCAATTTCACCCCTAACTATCTAACATTCTATATACGCCACTGCTAAGCACAAGCCTCCGTAAAAAGGCTAAAAGGGTTGGCGGACTTTACATATCAGTGTTTATTAAATATGCAGGTTTCTTCGCGATGTTTTTCTTCACTGTTAAGCACATGGCAAGTCAGCTTTTAAAATTGTTAATTACAAATTAACCAATTCATTGGACATTGGGCTACCACAGCTATTATTTCGCCCAAAATTAATTTATTGTTTTTTTTTTCATCATATATCACAAAATGCATTTGTTATTATGTTATTACTGGGCATAAATAAATAACATTGAAATTCTGTGTGGCACTGTACTAGGATATCACCTCGAAAATAAATGTGTTTTCAATTGTGCTTAAGTATTGTTCTCAAATCAAAATCAAAATCAAATCAAATCAATTTATTTGTTAGAAACATGGTTAAATACAGGTGCTAAAAATTAAGAAACGTGTCATACATGTTTCGCCATTTCTGGCATACAAATTTACAATAAAAATAACGTCACTAAGTACTTAAAAATAAATTAATTTAAATGTCATTCAAAATTTAAAAAAATCTTTGATGTCATAAAAACAATGTTCAATGAGCCATTTATGTATTCTAATTTTAAAAAGATTCAGTGGTTTTTGTAAGTTAGCGACACTTAATAGGTAGATGTATTATCAACCTGTTTACATATTTACTAGATCTTGTTAAATCCTTGTGACTAAAAAGAATATCGGCCTACCGGTAAATAGACTTTTTAATACTACTAAGAATAGTTTTATTAACTTAGATATACGTAAAGTCATAACGCTATTTTAACTTGTACAATGTTGTTGAGCAAAAAACTTAATGTCAATAACAATAAACATATATTCAAGAATGTTATGCAGGATTATTGCAGGCAGATTATATCTTTAACATAAATAGAGTATCGAGTTCCTTAATTTAGAATAAATATCAATTGCTTTATAAGTAAGGAAGTGTTTTGGTTGTGATTCTTAAGAGGACTCTTTAATTGTCTCCAGAACATACAACTACATTAGGGAAATCAAAGTTTGTGCGCACGATTTTATGCGTTTAAAAGTGTTATAGTTTTACATATTATTCGTTGATGTTAAATAATTTCCGACAATCTCTGATAGCAAAATACAACACTCAAGTGCAGCCCCACATTCTAAGGATGGATATAATTTCCTTTGTTATAAACATTAGGCAGTTTATTGCTTGGCTACTATTCTATTAAAAATCTAACCTAACCTCAATCCAATGTCCTGTAGTCCTAAAAATCTAGGGATATTATATGAACATAATGAAATTAAAGCGTACTGTGGCATTAAGGCGTTTCACATTTACGGAAATAATGTATGAAAAAAAATTAATTGCGTATTGTGTTAAAGACACATTTTGAGAGATATATCTACATGTTTTTTATACGAGAAAAAGTGACGAGACGAGCAAGGCGGGCGCCTGATGGTAAGCGTCACGCCTGCCCAGAACAACACAATAACGTGCTTGGCTCTGTGCTGCGCTTGTCACCCAGAATATAAAAAGGTCTATCTCTTTGCACTGTAATTATGCTGGCATTATTGTCCTTTAAACCGCAACACAGTAGTGTTTACGCACTACTGCTTGGCGGCAGAATATCTGGTAGTGTAGTGGTACCGCCCCAGTCGGACTCTGAAGAGCCCACTTGAAATGTAAAAATAAAATCCTTAAAAATACAAATCTGGAACAAGCGGTATTCATACCGTTCATAGTCTACTTACTTCACTACTATATTGTACTATTATAGTGTACTACTATAGTACTATTACTACTATATTGTAAAATAAAAGCTGTAATGCTAATATATGCTAATGAGAACGCCGCTAATTGGTCGTAAATATAAACGCGTATAAAAATTTTCATATTTAAGCCATAACTGTTATAGCTAGTTACAAGTTATGTAGAATTAATACACTGCTAACGGCGTTCACTTATTTTTATCGATTGCGGGTATTAAATTATTATCAATTTTGTTGTTTCTTGGACCCTTAAGTTTGTAAACACATCGGTAAAGTTATTCCCTTTTTATAAAAGTACTTTGTTTTTATAATTTTTGCTAGTTATAGTGATTTTACAGTTCATAAAAGTACGTACTTAAGGTAAACGGATTTATGAATATCGACGTAATTTATTTATGTATTTAAGTTTTCTATTGGTGGGTGAGACTAGACCGCTTTTTTCAAAAGATGCAATTTTTTTTCCAATTAAGCCTTTCTCAATGAGAAAATTATATCTCTATGCCTTAGACTATTTAACAAACGTGATCGACTCTTGCAGCGTCCGACTGGGGCGGTACCACTATATTGCCAGATATTCCGCCATCAAGCAGTAGTGTGTAAGCACTACTGTGTTTCGGTTTGAAGGGTAATGTTGCTAGCGTAATTACCGATAACGGAATAGACCATTTTATATCTTTGGGTGACGAGTACAGCACATAGCCAAGTGCGCTCTGTGTGGTACTGTATTGTGATGGTCAGGCGTAATCGTCTCGTCACTTTATCTCGTAAAGAAAACATGAAATAATGCACATAAAATTTACCCAAACTACGCATTAGAATTCTTTTGCAGAGTTTAGATGGAGAAGCATCACACCATTCTCGGTTATTATAACGTAAGGCGGTAAGGTGCAGGTGTTATATTTTTACACTTAAGGGGTAAACTTTCCAGAGGAATTACTTGACATGGAGATGTTTATTATCCCATGTTTGTATTTGGAACTTTTCAGTTAGTTTAAAACTTTGATTGGCATCATGGTGCATGCAAGCAAGCATTCTGCAAGCTTACCATGAAGCACCCGACTTGCTCGTCTTGTCACCTAACTTTGTAAAATAAAAACTCGGAACAACTATCTGTAAAACGATAATATTTTGGTACCGTATGAGATTGAACTTAAATCACGGCGGGCAAGAGTAGTAGGCGAGACGACCTGTGCTGAATATTTGTAAAATGAACTCATTTAATGGCCCGGTTGGCGGTTATTAATTAAAACGAGAGAACCGTTTGCTTTCTTTCCTTTTACACGTCGAAATTCAATAGCCTATAAAGATATTTTACCAACTAAATAACAAAGTCAAATTTAGGTAATTGTCATCTGAACTAATTTATATATTAATACTTGAAGTAAAAACTTTTTAAGTACATTGCGCAGACAGAGGTCAGTTAAATTTGGCATAGTCAGAGTGCATATAGAGTAAAAGTGCAGAAAGCCAAAATTTTTGTCCATCTATTCATAGAAACACATAAATTTAGATAAAAGAAATCGTCGTACTGTTTAGGTTCACACTATTTAAGTCAACCACGTAATTTGTTAAATCATAAATGGCACAATCAAAAACTAAACTATATTCTGCCATTAATACAGAGGTTTCTCCTGAAAAATTTCGACCACTTGGCGTTCTTTAAATGCAATTAATATATTACTATGGTAGTCGGTATCTTAACTGGTTGACGAACAAGAACGAGAGACGGGCGAGAGGTACGGCGTTTCTCCGCCCACCTCGAGAGTTAAATGTAATGACGATAGATTAGCCGGATATGAGGCGTTCGATTACGGCATCGGTCGAATTAACGCAACGCCCAAACATACGGCACCAAATAAGACTGTGGTCCAATTGACAGGCGGCTGGCGTGGTCTCGCAATCAAAGAGCCAATTTCAAAAGAAAGAGTTCCAAAGCAAAAGAGCCAATTTCATTAGAATGTGTAGACAGTACATTCCGATTCAAAATTATGTGAATCACTAAACTGGTATTAAGAACGATGTACAATTTTTTGTTAAAGCTTGACGATAAGATAGACCGAAATATTGATATAGTAGCGGATAGAGACTACTTACCTTGACTTACAAGTGGTAAGACTCTTGCAGAGTCCTCTTGAAGCACTACTGTGTTCCGGTTTGAAGGGCAATGATGCCAGAGAAATTACAGGGAAAACAGATAGAAAATCTAATATCTCTGGGTGACGAGTGCAGCACAGAGCCAAACACGCTCCGTGTAGCACTGTGTTGTTATGGGCAGGTGTGACTATTACCATCAGGCGCACGACTTGCTAGTCTCGTCACTTTATCCTGGTAAAAAATGAAATGTCTCTTTTATATAGTGTTACATATTTGCTATAGTAAATTAATTCAAACGTTTGTCACTTGGGTCACAGTGATAATCTCACTTTATAAAGTTGAGTAGGTATGACAGCGTTGAGCGATCAATCGTGCCTTATTATCTCGGCGTCCGTACCTGAATCCATCAGACGAAGGAGCGACTCACCGGCGGAGTGAACAATGAGCCATATGGACCACTTTCTATCCGAAGATAAGGCAGATAATGTCGTGACTGCCCCTGACCTGACGTGTCATGTCGCCCATTACATCTGTGTCCCTAACTCAGCTCCGTAAGGTCTATCTGTCCTCCTCGATCAGCTGTCCATCGTGGCTCGAACTCATACCGGGGCTTAACTCATTCCGGTGGCTCGATAAAGCCTAGTGAGATGTCAACTCACGCAATACTATCCGCCGACGTTGACAACTCATATTGTTCGGATTGTGTTCGTAATTTAATTGATTGTTGATAAATTGGCCCGCTCAATCAACGCGATAATTTCACTGCAATGTTCTTTAACGGCTTAATTACACGTGCGCAATGAATGTTCATTAACATTTATGGTAGACGAATGGTAATTTTATGTGCGGAATGGAATGCTGGAGTCGATTAAATGAATCTAGTTAAACTGGTAAAAAGTTGCAAATGTTGGCGACTGAAAAAGCAAACAAAAGATTTTAAAAAAGAAATATGAAAACAAATTTAAGTTAATAAGAATAATAATTTAATTTAAAGAATAGGAGTCCGTGAGCGCTAAACTAAGTTTTTTCATAAAATTTTAAGTTTTTCAGCTTAATTTTTTCCATCAGGGTAGCGACTGAGTATAAAATTTGGATCATTGCTGCTTTGGCAAATAATATTTGGCTAAAGTGTGTAAAATTTCAGCTTATCACTATGATGTGACTGAGTCGATACCTAAGTCTGTCGTGGAATAGTTAAGAACATTTTAAATTTTGTTACGAGATAATATAAATAACAAATAACCTATAGC
>DWGO01000492.1:0-12082 GCA_018247635.1 Eurytides dolicaon deicoon
AACTGTTGCAAACCCGAGGACTCGAAGGGACTTCGAAGCACCACACCCCAAGACTGACAGCTCATTGCCGTCTTCCAAAATATCTCCTAAACGTACAGTTAATTTATCTCTCGGAATTAAGGACAATTCAAATAAGTTAACAGCTAACAGTTCCTCCAGTAATAAAAGTACCGAAAAACGCCGAACCTCTGAATCTGGCACGAAACCCAGTTGTATCCCTTTGTCCAAAAGATCACCGGAGAAATCCAGACGTCCATCAACGTCGCCCGTTAAACAGGAATCGAATAAAGACACAACACCAAAGTCGGATAACAGATCTAGACTAGATTCATACAAAAATAAATCATTGAATAAAAGCCCGGATAAATCAAAGAGTGATCGTGATAGTAATCGTAATGACCGAAGACATCGAGCTCAAAAGGAAAATGAAACCCTTAGCGAAAAATATCATTGTTCAAAGAAAAGACTGACTAGTTTAGATACTTTTTCGAAACAGACAAATGACGCTAAGTACGAATCGTCAAAAGTAGTCTTGAATGGTCTAGAAAATTCTAAATCTGAATCTACCAGTAGTAGTGAAAGCTGTAAAGATAATAACCCTACAATGTTTACGTTGCACGAAGCGGTCAGATCCCATACAAATAATTCCAGGCTGTCTCAAGAAATGGATAGTTTAGCTGAATTAACCAAACAAACCTTAGATAGGGTTAATAAATTGTCAAATAACTTAACTAGTAATAAGTTAAATTTAAAAACACAACAGCTACATTATGATTCTTTGTTTGCATCACCCTCTGAGCAACAAAATAATAATCATGCATACAATTACGGTCTTGTAAACGAGAGACCAATTCATAACAGAGGGGTAACTGAACGTTTAAAAGACATCGATACAGCAGCTCAACGATTAATCGATTTTGAAAAGCAAAGTGCAATGTTTTCTGATCTCAATAATGATGCATCTAGTCAAAATCGTCGTGTTGATAATTCACCGTTGACGTTTCATACACCAGTGTCGATATTAAAGAGAAAATCTATTCATGATGAAAATACGATCACTAGTGCGCCAAGCCAAGCTATTGCTTCGCCACCTGTAACATTTTCGCCTAACGTGGTTGAACCACGAAATTGCCGTTCGGAAAATCGTCAGAGACAAGGAATTTTGAAAAAACGCCGAAGTCTAGATGAGTCACAGGTTGCCAGAAGACGATCGTGTAGTCCCGAAGTCTCTTTTGCAGATAATGGTTTCTCAGATATTAACAAGCCGATATTAAAGAACCGACGTTCATCCTTAGAAGACGTCGTACGTAACAGGTCACCAGATGGCCAAATTCAAGGTATTCTTAAAAGAAAACTAAGCAGGGAAGAGGAACTCACGAATGATGATTTGTCTCACTGCTCTCCAGAACCTCATGGTATATTGAAAAGAAAATCAAATTCTAGCTCTAGTAGCAGTACCACATCCTCCCATGTTTCAATTGCTCAAGCAGTACTCTTAGCTGCCGCGGGGGGTGCGGAAATAGTGGAAGAAGAAAAGGAAATCGTAAGACCTATATTAAAAAAGAAAAGTTTCTCTGAAGAACGACCGTGCCCTGACATTCTGCCTTCAGAGACCCCTAAACCAATTTTAAAGAAAAAGTCAACAGAGCACGATGATCACGAGTTCGACTTGCCTAAGAAACCTATACTGAAATCCTCGAAGAAGTTATCGGGCGACGAAGGCCATGCTTCTAGTTTCGATTTGAGCGAAGATGACAGAAGCTCACGGAGACCTTCGCTCCTTAGGTCAAAGACATCGGATCAGTCGGGTTCAGAATGCGAAGCTACTGTAAAACCTATTTTGAAACAAAGGGGTTCCAGTCTTACCAGAGATCGCAGCCAGTCTCCGCGGCCACGACTCTCGTTTTGTGCCGAAAATGAATCGAACGTTTGCGTGACAAATTTCACTGGCGGTATGGGCGATTTGTCTGCGGCCAAGTTAGAAGAAAGTTATCCGAGCGCCGTCATCCGTCGAAGGAACTTGCGACCGAAAGTCAACCCGCGATCCATGAGTCTGGCATGCGATGTCAACGACGAGCTACTTTCAATTTTGAACAACCGCAGATTAAAGGTAGACGAAAATTGCGAGAAGGGTGGAAGCCAGCATTGGCAGGAGGACAAAATCCCAAGTGGCAGCCAACCCAAGACGTTTCCGTCTATCGCATCCAGAATAAAATCTATGGAGCAAGCCCTGACCAAGGACATGTTGTTACGCGAGCAACCTTCAACATCAAAACAAAAAACGCGCGATAAGGAGCGTTTCAAAACGCAGCCTGTCACGATTGACGAGATGAGGTCAATAACTTCAAGGTAAGAGGAATCATTATTATCCACTTATGAATTTTGGAAAAGACATAATTAATGCTATTACATAGCAATATGACGTTCTAATGCACTGATACCACAAAAACAAGTCCATTACATTAAATCAACAAATGTTTAGAGCTCAAATAAGATACAATATATTTCGTTATTAAATCATAATATTACTGCACGCGAGCCATGGTATACCGCCTAACACTGAGCTACCACGCCTTACTGTACAGTACACAGCTCAGCGTCCGGGTTCTCTCTTTTAATTCAATATACTCGAGCAACCTGAGCTCAAATCCCGGTGCCGGCACCATTGAATTTGTTAATTTGTAATATTTTAAATGCTGATTTGCCACGACGTGCGGTAAAGGGGGAAAACTGCATATTTAACAAACAATAAAAAAAATTCTTACATAGTCTGAAGTCTGCTAACCCGCATTGGGGCAGCGTGGTGGGCAATGCCCTTTTACCCATTCTACAGAGAAGGCCTGTGCCCTGCAGTGGCACGTGTATAGGCTGTTACTTACTACTACGCTCAGTTATTTACTACTACGCATAACCTTCGTCTTAAATTTCATAAAAGTGTTATCTAGTAGAAGTAATTTTGTATATATTGATTTCACGCAGTGCGAATTACGGATGATTCTTTAAAATTCCTCCAAACCATTTTAATATTTATTTCCAATGGATGTGATCTAGTTAGCGGTTTTTCTCGGAAATAAATTACTTTGCTCGTCCTTCTTACATGTATTTATTTTTCCTTCTATTGCGCGAAATCCCTCATTATTGTTCTGCCGGTGGGTTATTTATTTTTTGCCGAGAGCCAACAATATTTCATTACGTTCCAGTAATGTTCCTTAATGTTGATTCCGATACGTACAGCTGATCGGTATTGTCGTAACGTCGTTAGAAATTTGGACGTTTATCTTGGCATCGGGCCACTGTTTTGATGAACAAAAACGCGGTGTGCAGATATCGTATTTATTTGCAATGTTCTGACTTCACCCACCTTCGTCGTTGTTTCATTTATTCTGCCGACCTCAAAGTCTTTCATTAATAACCTGTACGTACCAATTTTCTAGAGTTTGACATGTTTTCACCTACTATTTGACGTCCACTTGGCCGTCGCGTGTATACCGCTACGTTTTCTTCCACCTTAAAATGTCACTGAAACATTAGTCAGTGATGCTAAGAAAAGAATAATATGAATTCACTTTTAGTGCCAAGCCATGGGCTAGACAAGATAAGACGCGTTCCACGTTGTATCTTATTGTGCGAGACCTTTTAGTATTAGTGATACCTACGAACATTGGAGGATGTACAAAATACAAACAAATGTTGACACTTTGTAAAGTGTAGTTTTCTACGGAAGCAGTTTTCAGATTATAAACATGCAAAATATTACGTTTTTTTCATGTTTTTTAATTATCAGATCGTAAAATCAGTGAACGGTTCTTGCTAATTTCGTGTTTTCGCGTCTGACATCATCTCCATCGGTTCAGTTTACTGTTTGAATCATTTCGGTCCACTGATAGCGTAAGAATTAAAATTGGGGCGCGCAGTGTTTCGCACTTGTGCATCCATAGTAGTTTTGTGCAAAGGCATTGTAAGAAACAATAAAGAAAAATCGTAATGGATAATTTCGACTTGAAGTTTCCTTTCTCAGAATTGTAAGTACTGTATTGCGTTTATTTAGATTTGGGTAAAGAAATGCCATGGCTCGATTTAATAACAACATTTATATAAAAGTAGCTTAATAATTTTATTTATTTTACAGTTTTTATGATTGTTAGTCTGCGTAAATATATAAGTTCTAACAGTGTCATTTTTGCGTATGGATTATTGATGGTGCTGTAACAATAATTGTATTAAAATCGTCAATAGGCCTTTGTTGATAATCAATTTGATTTCTCATCTCATGCTTTTGTAAATTAAGCTTCAGATATGTAATAACGTCTCCTCGACCGATTTTAATTACGGCGGCTAATCTACAATTAATCAATGTGCGCGGGATATATTATAGTGCACAAATTTTTGCGCAGTCAGTGGTTTACTATTCCTTTATCCTCATAGCGCGGTGGGACGGATATCCTATATGATCGGATCGGATCATAGTGACTACTATTACAAGCCACTAGATGGCGTCGATAAGTAGCCGGGAGCAGCTATTTACCCATCCCGAAACAATGCATGTTTCGGTTCATTTCTCCTTTTAGCCAATCGGGTGATCAGTCGGTAATGTTCTAACTCAATTAAGAAATAACAATACAAATTTGTATTGTTAAGTAAAGCGTTACACCTATACTACTAGTCCACGAAGGCATATATATAAACTTTAGCTTATGTATCTGCCTTCGTAATGGTATTGGTGACATTTCATATGTCCGTAAAGCAGATGTTTTCATAGTCTAGTTTTCTCTTCCAGATTACAGAGATTTTAGAATGTATAATGTATAATGAAGACGAGGTAATCTTAACACTAAAATTGAAGGCGACTAGTGAAATAAGAATATTGCTTTTCAACAATCCTTTTACCAAAAAAAAGTAGCTACATCCAATTAGAATTTCTTTCGAACTTCGAATAGTTTCACTACGCATAAAAACTTGCGCATGATATGTTAAAACAATTCATTTTCGGTAAGGTGTCCGCAAATATAATAATAAATCTATACCTTGCAGCCGTAAATATAAATCTCTTGTTTATTTGCGTTAATTATTCGTGCGTTGCAATGCGTTCATATTTTATTGGCACGTTTTGTTTTCGTGCAATAAATCGGCTGTGTACGTTAACATTAGTTACTGCCGCCGGTTACTTGTTGCCGGTCGGCTTCTTGATGACGGAAATAAGCGCTCCAGTCCAGTTACTGGGTCAAGCACTATTTCTGGATCTCTTGTACTTTACAACACACTTTGGGAGTGGTACAACTAGACCATGTAACAACATAGCAAGATTAGTGAGTTCGTAAATCAATATATCGTCGACAGCATCGAATTATTAATTTCCTCATACTATGTTGGATAGTTAATCAATTAACAACTCATTGATTTTAATGCCTCAAATGTTATCATTTATATCGAACTAGGTATACTACTACTACTATTTATTTTTACTGGATATATTACTGTTGTTGTCGTAAGGTTGTTTCCGTATAAAATTTATTTATTTTTGGTAACCTTTGTTGTTGTTTTTATTATTTGATAAAAACACTATCAAATTTAGGTTTTAGATTAAAAAGAATCAACTATTTTTAGACGAATTCGCTGTTACTGTCAATCTTAGAAAATCGATTTAATCGGGCTACAAAGCGGAGCGGATCACTCGCGCCATAATTCATTTGGATGTACGGACTACGGAGGTGATCTGAAACCGCGGCCGTCTCTTTCGTGCGAACGGCTGTGTTCTACATTAACGCGTTTCTTTTCTCATTTCGCCAGTTTGGAGCCGAGCCAAGCGAGTTTCCGAGCGTACGGCCCCGCGGGCTGTAGTTTTCCGAGTCGTCCCGCCGAGTCCGGTGCTGCTGCCTCAACTAACAGCCCTTACAAAGCCGAATCCGTGAGAGAGCCCTTCGCAGACCTAGACTCGCCCCCCTTTGGCGTAAACCTCTTCAAAATCAATCAGCTGACAGACGTTGAATCGCCAGAGACCGCCGCAAACCAAGAGGACCGCTGCGGCGAAGCGATTTTCCTCGATTTTGAAAAGCTAGACACGAGTCCCGAAACCCATCAGTCTTTAGAGCAAATAGAGCAAGAGGTGAACAAGGTCCGTGTGGCTTTGGATGAGGACAGCCGAGCGTTGGAGGAAGACGAGAGACAGCAGGAAGCCGACAACTGGAGCCTAAATGTGTCTTGTGACAGTGGTGTGTACAACAGAGCATCCTCCAGGGACTCGGGGCCCCACTCCGGTTAGTGTTTCGTGGAAATTGTTGCTAATCACCACCGGCGGTACGCCATTTGGCCCGTTCCGTATGGTTATTAAATTTATTTTTATCGACTCGGGCTGCGCGGAATGGTAATGTTGCGGGCCGCGAACAGCGTTTGACTTATTTAGTAAGCCGCACGCTCAAAACTAACTATTACAACGTCACAGTGTAAACATGTGCAGGGAATCCGGGACGGGCCGCGTCGTGCATTTACTTGGTGTTTGTTTATGTTGCGTTTGTTTAAAATTAGAACTTTCTGAATACCGCCGCGCTCATATTAGGACGGTTTTGAAAATAAACCACGTCTAACCTTGCCGATGTCTCTCTGTCCTTTTAATTTGGGTCAATGTGATACGTGCTCATTGTCAGCCGGCTGCAATTGCCGGCTGCTGTTTTTTTCGTATCGTTTTGTTATCTATCTCAATGCATGCGCTGTATCGCATCCGTCACGTTTTGGAGCGCCCATTGAATGCAGTAGGCGGTTGATACAATGGTGCCACTTACTCAGTGTTTCGGGTCAAATATTTTCGGTGTACGTTCAATATTTCTGTCTCGTGTTTCAGGCGAGGAATTGGGCTTGATCGAGAGCCAAGAGATTAGGGAGAACCACACGACGAATAGTAGCAGTAACGATTGGTCGTCGGCTTCCATAGAGCGGGAGCTTATCGCTATGGAGAGAGAAAGGAAATCGACGGAGAATGAGGCTCTAAGGAGTCCAGATGGGAGGGGCAGTGACGATGAGGAGACCGAAGATCACAGCGGTTTTGCTCTCGGCTTGGTGAAGAGCAACAGCGTCGTGGCACGTGCTAGCATGTGGCAGCAGTTGCAGCAGCAAGCTAAAGGTGAGCCTACAACAAATATCTTAATTTTCCTACAATCGGGAGAACAGTCAGAGACAAAAGTGGTAGGACTCTTGCACAGTCCGATTGAGGCGGTACTGCATTGCCCCAGATATTCTGCCGCTAAAATTTAGTTTTTAAGCACGATTGTGTTCCGCTTTTAAGATGCAGCGTAATTACAGAGCAAAGAGATAGACCATCTAGAGAGGTGACGAGCGCAACACAGAGTCAGGCACGCTGTACTGTGTTGTTGTGGGCACGGTCGACGCTGACCATCAGGAGAACGACTTGCTCGTCTCGTCACTTTATCTCATAAAAAAACACTTCTCCAAGGCATTGATAAAATTCAAGATGCGTCGTAACGAGAGTCTTTATCATCGTCTTTTATTATCATCGCTAGATGTTCGAATCGGAAAGCACTCGTTATTGCGGTGTGTGATTTAAGTTAGAGTTAGCTTATAAACCCGATAACGTGATGGGCTATTTTGGGCTGCTTTGTAGAGTCCGCCTTTGTTGGTACCACTGCATTGTCATTTATTCAACCACCATGCGTGATGTGTGTCCCAGTAATGTGTGAGCACTATTGTGTTCTGGTTTCAAGGGAAATGTGCCAGTGTAATTACTGGGCATGGGAATATAACGACTCACATGATTGGGCGACGAGCGCAGCACAGAACCAAGCAGGTTTTGAGTGGCATTGTGTTCTTATGGATAGGCGTGTCCCTTACCATCAGGTCGTTTGCTCGCCTCGACATTTTTTTAAAAGAAAGAAAAAACGATAATTTTAAATCATTGATCGTAATAAAAATGAATCGCGACGACTCTAAAAGCAAAATTATTGTCATTAATTTCGTTGCTTACTACACCTGTTACTTGTACTCTGGTGTTGGTGTTAAATAGATTTGCAAGTCGTTGGCATATGTTTCGGAGTGACAACTGACAACTGTAAAATTTATAACATTTTTCAAGTGCATATGTATAATCGATACATCTATACATACATATAAATAAAATTAAAGTGTCTGTTTGTAATTCCAAATTAACAGCATTTCACTAATGCAAATGAAAGTACGGTACTTACATATTTTTTTTTTTAATTCTGTATGTATATCTGTATGTTTGTTCCGGGCTAATCTCTGAAACGGCTAGAGCGATTCTAACAAGACTTTCACTGGGGGATAGCTGATGTTATAAGGAGTAAGGTTACTAAAAATGGTTACTTTTTATCCCGGTGAAGTTGCATATTCTACGGGAATTTAAGTTCGCGCGGGTGAAACCGCGGGGCGGTCAGCTAGTTTGACATAAATTTCTTGGATAATATTATCCAACACTTCGAAATATCCGATTCTTTAATGGGTTTAATGTAAGAAGTATGAAGAGAACAGAATAATTTTATGTGTATTGAATCGATCCAAATTCAATGTTAAAATGCTACTAATGTTCAGTTGTAGTAATAATATTTTTTATGTCAAAGACTGAATTAAATTCATATACTATATTCACTTTTTTTTCTCAGCGGTCGTAGCTCTATTGTTACTACTCTCTTTATTTATGCGTTAACAATTTTATCTGTATTGAAATTATTAATTTTTTCTATTTAATATCTGAAAGTATCAAATTCTCTATGAATTTCAGGCACTCCTAAACCGCTCATCCGTCACAGCCGCTCCAAGTTGAAAGAAGCGCCCTCTGTAGTGGACCGTTTCAAAACCCAACCGATCCTCCAATCAGAGAGCAGCGAGCCTGTTGAAGAGCGATTGCCTCTTGCTCAATCCAAAAGCACGGCCAACGTGCTAGACAGAGACGAAGATGGTAAGTCGTGTCTATATCGAACTCTCCCCATTAGCGTTCATTATTTATTTCAAACGAACGTCACACCAATAGAAGTAACCTAGTCGAATGTTTTGAATCGATATTGGAGATACGAACGAACCGGCCTTCGTTCGCACGGATCGTCCGCTTGCATTTCTCTCTTTCTATCTTTTGTTATTTTATTTTGCATGTCGTCACCCACTCTGTGTATGTCTACGGGCTCTGAACACACTGCACTACACACACACACACATAATGCCAATTGTATATATACGAACGTAACGCACACACGCGCACCGCTCGGCAGCCCAATTAGATGAAGACGACCCGGCCAAGATGTCGCTGGCCGACAAGATGCGGATGTTCGACGCGCGGCTGGCCCACAAACCGCCGATGGGGGCCAACGCGCGACAGAGGGGCGCCAGACTGCGTACAATGCCAGTGCTTGCCAGCCAAGTGCAACAGGCGATGGAGACCAACGAGAGGCTGAGCAAATCGTTGACCGAACACCCGCGCGACAACGATTTCCAACTGAAAATGGAGCTGTTCCGTTCGGCGAGCGCCAGGAACACCTCGCTCGAGTATCTAATGCGCAACGACTCGAAATTTAGGAGCCTAGGTCTGGTTTCGTTTACTTTTTTTTCTTTGGGTTTGTTTATTTTTTCTCCCCGTGTTGCCGCTTGTTTTGCCGCTTCTTTCGCATTCCAATTGCGGGATTCCCCTTTAGCACTAATCATCTAAACATCAGCGCGTCCGTTAATAGTTAGGGCATTAAGGTAAGTGGTTTTACGCTACGCATGTTGCACGGTAGTAGCACGATAACGCACTGGCTTCCTGATGGTATTTAGATGTGAATGATTTAATACGCTCGGTTTTGATGTAACACGTTTAACTATTGACGTATGTCATCCTCTAGGATTAGGCTACTAATACACTATACACGATGTTTGGTTTGATTTGGTAGTATGTACTAAAACTTTGGAAGGATAGATACTCTTATGAAGGAAGTAATAAACTTATACTTCAATTTAGATTACGGAGAATTCCTATAGTAAGTAGTTGAAACAACGTAATTACTAACAACATTCAGTTTTCATTACAATTATCAAACGCTGTCCAGATTATTAGTCTATAACTAAAATAAATCATCTAACTGTAATATCATGTATAACTTTCAAATATAAAAAAATATATATCATGTATTATTTTTGTACGTTTCGATTGGCAAGAAAAGATTATATTAATCACTGCGTCAATGTTATAGTATTAAAAAAAATTGATTGTTTATGTTTCTAAAATGAACCTTATTACAATGGAATAAACATCAATATCCATCATCTCCCAAGTATTACACGGATATTTATTTTCGGCGTCCAATATTAGTCACCTTTGTAAGTGATCCATAGGAATTTTTACTTTGCGCATTAATAATTATCGCACAAATTAACATATTTGTATATTTATGGATAGTGAAGTATGAAAACCATATTTATAGCCCCTTTAGGATGTGCCAATGTTGTTATGTAAACATTTATAATTAGACAGAGGAAATTGTTTGCATGTACCTATCGAGCTGTGAACATTTTTAGTGTTTGTAATGCATACATTGTGTGAACTCGACTATGTTTTTATGTTGATTCAACGCGTGCGTTTGCATTGGTTATAATCTAATATTAAACTGACATGAGATGTCGTTTAAAATAATATAATACAGAAGAGGTCTTTGAAACTTTTATATAGTTTTTAATTTTCAAAAGCGCATCTTTTAAACTTTTTTGATGCTAGTAGCAAAGATGATAGTTTTTAGAGGTTAACTATTAAAATAAGAGTAAAACTTAAAAGTTGCTTATTCGGAACTGTTAATAGGGACGGATAAAACTTCATTTTAAATACATAAGTCAATGGCATGTTATTGCAAAAAAATACAAGGGGTTTCATTTACGTTAGTATTAGGCAAATGATGGATGCGTCGTTTTATGGATATTTTTGCAATTATAAAAGTCTTTAAACACGGTAAAAATACATTTAAAAAAATGGTAGATATGGGGCTTGTCATACCAATCCTGTTCATAACATGTCAAATATAATTTACATCACCATTACACTTCGACCTTTCGTTTGAGTGCAAATTCGTTTGTATATAACATTAACGCTACACAATATTTGTGATATTTTATATAATATCGATGTCGATCTCTTACAGACCTGGATGATAATTTGCCATCAGAACGCGCTCAGAGGATGATAACTCCAGAGGTTCGTGGGATATTGAAGTCGGGATCCACAGTCGTGCCAAAGACCCTTGCAAAAGGCGAAAGCTCGGAGGTACGTATACGTATACGTTTTTCGTTAGATGACGTATTCAAAACTTTCTTCGTAGCCTAGTATAGGCCTATGCTTTACAAATCGGAGGTCTTGGGTTTGACTCTCGCAATAACTTTGTTTTGTTGTTTCTTAGTCGGATTAAGGTATTATGGACTGATCACCCGATTGCCTAAAGAGTTAGGTAATCCATGAGTCGGATGGGCATGTAAAATGTAGTAGCTTGGAGTAATAGTTATTAAAAGAATAATTTCCAAGGAAGGTTAGCGTCAGGCAGACGAGTGGCTGTAAAAAAAACTTTTTTTTATGGAGTTGGAAGGCAAACGAGCAAGAGGCTCACCTGACGGTAAGCGAGTACCGCCGCCCATGGATATTCGCAATATAGCGGGACTTGCGAATGCGTTCCGGACTTTAAGGCGGGGAATTGTTTGCTGGGTAGGGATGGCAACCGGCTACCTCACTCACTGGACGAAACGCGGACGTATAAATACTTCCACTTCACGCCGATTTTCTGTGAGGTCGTGGTACTAACCCGGTTGCAGCCAGCCCTAATATGGCTGCAACTGGAGCTGCTGCGTGGCTCTACCGCCGAAGGAGTCTTAAATTTTTAGAAAACTAACATACCAACACCATTTCTACTACAAAATTTACTACACTTAATAGATCTATCGCCTAACTCTAATAGAAGAGTAAGAATCGCGATAATGCAAAACAAAATATTAAAGCTAAAATATACTGTGGCAGAATTATGATACCCCTACGTAAGTGGTAGGACTCTTGCAGAGTCCGACTGGGGAGGTACCACTGCATTGCCAGATATTCTGCCGCTAAGCAGTA
>DWGO01000493.1:0-12072 GCA_018247635.1 Eurytides dolicaon deicoon
TAAAAAGTCTAAGAAGTAATTGAATATAAAGCTCCAATTGATTTCATTTCATTTGAATGATTCTCTCACATACACCACAATGTTTCCATGCAAATTTTAGGCATTAGAGGAAATTATGTTCTTGAAATTTATAACGTTCCAGGAGTCACTCTTCTCGGAAAAATTACAAACAAGTGTAAGTAAGCCATTTCAAATATTTTTTAGGTAATTGAGTGGACGGGACTAGCAAGAAGTGTGTGTGTTGTAACCCTGTGATTCATGGTGCTTGACTGCGCTGTGCATGCCACCACAAAAGCTGCAAACGATTGGGTGGTATGAGAACAATTTGCGATATTGTGGTACTCTGAAAAAAAATCCTATCACTACCAAAAAGAGTACATCTGACGTAACAAGATAAATCTATCTGTGAGCCAAGCAAAGCACAATTCCATTAACGATATATGAAACTGACATAAGCTCTCGAAATGTCACGATGACACGCTTATGTCAGTTAGTAGTGTTGTAGCAAGTGGTAGGACCCTTGCAGAGTCCGACTGGGGAAGTACCACTGCATAGCCGGATATTCTGCCGCCAAGCAGCAATGTGTAAGCACTACTGTGTTCCGGTTTGAAGGGCAATGATGCCAGAGCAATTACACAGCAAAGAGATAGACCATATAATATCTCTGGGTGACGAGAGCAGCACAGACCCAAACACGTAGATAGGTACTGTGTTGTTGTGGGCAGGGCACTTACCATCAGGCGCACGACTTGCTCGTCTCATTTTATCTCGTAAAAAAAAAATATCACACATTTTGGATTTTTCTACTAGCGATATCGCTGATGGAATTGTATTTTGGCTACAGGGCCTGAACTTGTAAATAATTGTAATAAATGAACAAATTAATTTAAATTTCATTAAGGATTTAAAATAATATTTACCTGCCCGGCGATCTCAGTGTCGCCTCGCGAACCAAATACACTAGGCAGAGGAAATGCACCGCAAACTGCGACAGCACCGTCATTATTGTGTACAAATTGAAGATATTCGGAAGCGGGCGCTCCTTAGACAACTGCCTCAAAGGCTGAAAATAAAAATATAATAATTAAATTGTAACCTTTCGAAAAACAAACAGTCAGTTTCTTAAGTGGTCGGACTCTTGTAGAGTCTGACAAGGGCGGTACCACTGCATTACCAGATATTCTGCCGCCAAGCAGTAGTGTGTAAACAGTACTGTGTTCCGGTTTGAAGGGCAATGATGCCAGTGAAATTACAGGGCAAAGAGATAGACCATCTTATATCTAGGTGACGAGCGCAGCACAGAGCCAAGCACGCTGTGTGGTACTGTGTTATTATTTGCAGGCATGACGCTTACCATCAGGCGCACGACTTGCTCGTCTCGTCACTTCATCTCGTAAAAAAAAGTATATTGTAAATATATAAAAAAAGAAATCTAATGATGATTACAAATTAGTCAATAAAAATTATTTTTCATTTAAAATGTAACGCAAAAAGTGAGCATGCACTGACAGATTAATATTAGAACTACAATAAAATGTGCTTTTTATCTCCTTACCTTAGACCTTGAAATAAACAGGAAACTTGAAGCAAGCAATAAACTCTGCAAAGTGGCTTGTGTGTCGCTAAACTTGATGCCATCCAAGTACAGCACGGATTGGCTGTACGCCAAAATGAGTGCATTTAATGCCAGAATCTTAAACATTTGCAGGGTAGTCACCAGAGTACAACGACCTTGTTTGATTATGTGACAAACTGGAACAAAATTATTGCATGTGACCCTCCACTAATATTCAATTTACTAAAATATTACTGATTTATGGAAATGCTTTCGAAATTACATAATTTATATATGATTGATGTTATAAAATGGTCATGTTTGCAGCGAGATACACGGCCTTACAGAAATATCAGTATTATATATTGGCTAAATAGTAATATGTCTGTAAAAGACTCATAAAAAATCACAGATTTATGACTAAAGACTAATACAATACAATTTACTGTTTTTCATCAAGTAAAGTGGCGGGACGAGCAAGTCATGCCCCTTATGGTAAGGGAAACGCCTGCCCATAATAGCACAGTGCCACACAAAACCTGCTCGTCACCTAGAGACATAATACGCCCCGTAATTACGCTGGCATCATTGCCCTTCGAGCCGGAGGAAAATAGCACTTACACACTACTGCTTGGCGGTAGAATATCTGGCAAAGCCGTGGTACCGCCCCAATCACACTGCAAAAGTCCTGTATATACACATATTCAACAAAACAATCATCAAAGTGAGTGCGTCTTACTGCAAAGTATACTGGACAAGCGGCTGGTGAAAGGCGCGGCAACGCTAGCGTCTCCTAAACGGACTAGCTGGGGTTGATCTTCTTCTTCCAGCTTCTTCATAGCTCTCCGTAGCCTAGCAGCCGCTTCAGCTCTAGCTTCTGCACGAGGATCCACCCTAGCCCCGGGCACACGTCTCGGTGGCTCTATTTCGGGGATCCTTTCCTCGCGCGACTTTTCACGGGGACGCTCCGGTGCATTCGCCAATATCGCCACGCCCACCTATATTAATATTACAACATAAACCTGTCTATATTGGATTCCAATATAGACAGGTTTACTGACCAGGTAAGAGGTAGGACTCTATCACTACGTGACCATCAGGCGCACGACTTGCTCGTCTCATCACCTTATCTCGTAAGAAAAGGGATGTTTATTTTTATAACAGACATTCCTTTATGTTGACATAATCTTTATTAACGTTCGACGAGATTGTTGATTGTTTGACGATACGCATTGGCCAAACGACGAAATTTTATTATTTCGAATACATAAAACATTAATCACAATTTTACAATGATTTTAAATTACCGTAAAATTTAAACTGACATTTACTTAACGAAATAAAGACACTCCTTCTGAAAACTTACTGTTACGGTGGTTATTTTCGCAATTGTTCAAAGCACATTAGCGAGTCTGTACGTTGGCTATGGTTGAAAAAAACTAAAATCGAATAAGACCTTGTTTGTGCTCTTATTTCTCGGGCCCGTATTTTGAGCCGTCACCCTTAATCTAGTACATATTTGATCGAAGCCTACTATCATAAGACGAAACAAGCGCCATAAAAATAAAAATAAAACTTTTGAAATGTAATATGAAATTATAGCTATTAACACACAACATAGTTTACAAGATATCAAAACAGAATGATTTCTGAATGTCGATTTCTTTTTACGCATGGCAATCAAAACCGCATTCTACCTCGCTTCTACCAGATGTTGCTATTCAATTTTGCGAACTAAACATATGAACCAATTATATAACACTTTTTTGTTTTGTTTAGCAATTGTTGTTGAACTTTACATCCCACATGCAATTATAATTTACTACAACTTACAAGAAATTTTACTAAAATATATGTGACCTCTGCTATACTTACATCAGCATGTTTCAAAGCACCAACATCATTAGTACCATCTCCACACATGAGGGTAACATACCCAAGTGACTTTAGTGTAATAATAACAAATTCTTTCTGTTTCGGTGCAAATCTTGCAAACACTTTTATGTAGGGCACTAATTGCAGCATTAATTTATGATAATGCTCATTAAGGAATGTAAGACCTTCACCAGTTATGCAAAGATCATATTTGGTGGTTAGCTCTGAAGTCTTTTCATCTACAGGTAACACAACTTTCTCATCAATGGACTTCCAAAACCATTTACTATTTTCTTCAGTCAATATGACAACTTCATTCTTTTGCGTAAATTTTAATTCTTTAGCAACATGACAGGCAGTTAATGGATTGTCACCAGTAATCATTACAACAGAATGTGATGCATGAACTATTTCTGATATCGCTTTCTTAGAATCACTCTTTAATGGACATGAAATTATAACAAATCCAACAAAAGTTAAGTCACATTCAATATCCTCCCGAGACAAATCTCTAATTTCTTGGGAACTTAATTTACCTAAACTCCGGTAGCCCAGTGCTAAAACTCTTGCTCCCCTTCTAGACAAAGTCAAATAAACATGATCATAATGACTAGGAACCTCTTTGAGCATACTTTTTATTGTCTCAGGTGCACCCTTGACACTACTAATATAATGGTTTTCCAAGAAGCCTCTTTCATTTATTTGGTATCCAGCTATTACAGACATTCTTTTAAGAGCACTTGAAAAGTGATTTCTATGCACAATTTTAAAGCCAGGAGATTTTCCCTTTTTGGGAACAACAGCATCACCTTTAGTTAGATTCCATTCAGCAGCCTTAAGAGTAGCCTTTTCTAAAGGGTCCCCCACAACACCATCATCCAGTTGGACAAGTGAATGACATGATGCCAACACTTGTATTGTCTCTATTGGTGCTTCCGACAAAGGTATAACAGTAGCATCTTTGTGGTCACCGATACCGGCCACACCTTCAACAACTAAATTATCGCTTGTAAGAGTGCCAGTTTTATCAAAACAGCAAATTTCTACTTTTCCTGCAAATGGTATTCTGAAGGGTTCTGTGCAGAAGACTGCCAATTTTGAAAGAGATATTAGTGAAGTATTCACAGCCAGGGATAGCTCAATGGGTAATTCTGGAGGTACTACTGATGTTAATATCAAAGTGCATTCTAAGAATAATTTATATCTGTTTCTCTCTGGATCTTCACAACCTTTTACCCAAACATAAACTGCAGCAGCAATAGCAAAGATTAACAGAAACAAAATAAACCCAAATGTCTCAAGATTGTTTGCAGTTACTCGCTTGACTCCAAATAAAATAGTTCTTAGAAGTTTACCCTGAGATGTGTTAAAGCCATTTCGAATAACATAACCAATACAACCATTATCAGGGGCTTTGAGACCTGATGTTGTGGTTTTACTTGGCGATGAATGTTGTACAATTTTAGTACCACCAAATAACATGTGTAACTTTCCATCACCTTCAGGATCCAAGTTCTGTTTCATATTTTTTTCATTTTCAAGTGCCTCTTTCATTTGGGGTACACTTTCTCCTGTTAGCATTGATTCATCAACTATACAAGATCCTCTTAACAGCAATACATCACAAGGGACAAGGTTGTCACTATGAGATCTTGTCAAGGAAACAATATCACCTGGTACCAACTGATCACTCATAATTTGACGCCATCTTCTACTTCGGTAGACATTGATGTTGTAAGGTTTATTACCCATTTTTCGAATCTCTGCCATATTTCTCAATTGTTGCTGGACTAGGGTGCATTCAAACATGACAAGCATCACAAGTGTAAAGATGGAATAATACCAATATTTGTCCAGACACCACAAAGCTACACAAAACACTTGAAAAACAAAAAAGGGTGCAGTTGCTCTTTCCTTAAATAGTTCCATGAATTCTGGTACTGCCTGAAATGGAAACAAGCATGTATTACATTCTTAAATATATAATGCAAACAAGATGTTTTCTAATAGAAGTGATAGCTCACAAATTTTAATGCAAAGATAAAACATGAAAAGATATAAATAATGTAAATATATTGTAGTAGTCTACATACCATTATCATTTCATTTTTACCATACTCTTTCTCTGCCACATCAATAGACTCATCATCCAAATAGCCTTTATATTCTGCATACTCTTCATATGTTTTATTAATAGGAAATTCTATTGGATTAAACCTTTTCTTATCCCAATCATAAATGTATTTACTCTTTTGAAATATAAACCAAACATCAGGATTAAGATTGCCCTTCGTTGTAGACTGTGAATTAGTTTAAAAAATTATTTATATAAATATTTATATATATTAGGTATTTTACCTTTGTCATTTAACTGAACACACCTTTGTATGATGAAGTCGAACTATTTCAGCGGAACCATTGTTAGACGTGGGTACGACTTTTACAATTTCTGCTTGTATTGGATCTTTAACCTACAAAAGGCAAAGCAAAGCATAAGCACTTGAATGTGGATCCAAATGTCATATATGAATAAATTAATTACTTACAGCTGAACAGGAAAGAAAACATTGTATATGAACGCTCCAATAACAGCATAGACAAATGAGGATTTGTAATACTGCCACCACAACAACAGTTACAAAACCAGCTTCAAAATTTTCTTCAAAACCATATACAACAATCCAAAAATAAAATACCACTGGATATATAACAAGGAATGGTAGGATAGTCCCTTGCAAAATCGTTGCCATGGGTTTAAAAAGTTGAGTATACTGTACTAAGTCATCTAATGACGACTGCATCTTGGTTGAAACCATGTTATAAAAAATTACTTTAAACAGTCAATCAAATACAAAATCATTCATAAAGGTTTAGAAGTAGGCCACACATGTTGATAAAGATCTATTATATAATTAATTGAATTCTGAGTTAAGAAATTAATTTTACTTAATTTAAAAACTTCTCATGTACCACGAAATCATGATCATGACTTTAAATATGAATATGACAGATAAATTGACAATTCCGTCAAATAGACATAAAAGGCGTATGACTTGCGTGTCGTGTCACTTGTTTCATTTTGCGCAAGACATTCTTTTTATTAAAAATTAGAATGCCAACGCTTTATTCCATGTATATAATTTTTTTTCTGTGGTCACATGCGTAATCTACGACGTCTTATTTATAAATGAATTATAGGAAATTGCAATTTTACGATAAAATACTCAATTTTAACTATAATTTCAATGTAATTTTTTTTCAATTTCAAAGTTATTTTTTACACAGCAGAATCTTACTTTTACTGAACTTCATACCTCCACTGATAAAAAGAATTCAATAAGAAGGGGGAAAGGAAATATTTATTTGCGTTTGCGAGCAGTCAAAATCTGACCTCGTGAAAAGTCATATCACTTTCACTATGAAACCAAATGAGGATATAGAACTTCCAAATCCTTATTAGGCACACATATCTACCGGAAACCTTTACAATGTAAAGTTTACATTCTTAAACGAAGCTAATAGAAAGCATATATTGACTCGTTTAGAAAGCATATATTGATTGGTTTCGGCATTGATGGTCGTGGGTTCGATTCACACCCGAGGGAATTATTTATACGAACTACAGATATTTGTTACCTGTAAAATGTCCTTATAATACAAAATATATATCTTATAATAAGGGCACTGAAGTAAAAATGGCTTGTGTTTAAACGCCGCTCAAAAAAGTACTTATTTTACTACCAACACAGTTTCTAATGTTTGTTTATTTGGATTTGGAAATGATATACTTTAGGACCTTTTTCATAAAGTTTTTATGTTTTTGATTTGATTTTTTAAAATGTTTTTTGGAGTTTTTAAATTTATTTGGTGCAAATGCTTAGGGTCTTCAAAATAATTCTTGTGACTGCCTCAATTATACCCGTAAAAAATAAGCATGGGCTACACTTCTTTTTTACGTTTCATATAAAGAAGTCGATTACTTTTATGTGCAAGGTTACATTTTGCGCTATGTGGTATAAAGCAAAGGACTCACTTATTGACAGTCTCTTAAAATTGTCACTGAACTAACTATAATATATATTTATATATTAAATTATTGTTTGTATAATATATTATATATTTGTTTGTTCTCGGTATCATCATATAATAAATGGTGGGGAATTCTTAGCTTTGGGAGCTATGCATATATAGGTAATATGCACTGATTTCCTTATGCTTAGTTTAATATGTTCGGGAATCCGATTAGAGTACAGTTGTGTAGTAATTTGTAGAAGAGAATTTTAAGATTGAATCTTATCAATTAAAAATGTTATGACTTCGGCCCAATATGATATGACCAACCTGTGCTTCCTACGCTTCTAGTCCCGCCGTCTCTAATATAAGGCCGCTCTCCTTTCAGCCTTGTGAATTTTAAAAGAAAAATTGCCTTTATGAAATACAAAAATAAGAACAAATATATAAAAAAGTTTATCATTTTAAAGAAATAAATTATATATGGCCATATTATATATAACTACTTTTTTGTGTAAAAAAAAATAAGCGGAAAGATTTCTTGTTTTAGAATTACCACCAGAAACCACTTCATCTAGCCAAAAGCCGTGAATCCTTACATTTTTAGTTTTTACATTGACACCTATCAAAACTCGCGCCAAAATAACAAAAGTTAAAAAAATCGCTATAATTTTAATCCTTCTATCAAACATGGATTTAAAGATTAAACGAAGATCTGCAAGAGCGGTGCAGAATTGCAATCTATTGGAAATTTATCCACATGATCTTCAGATGTATAAAATTCCACCAATTGAAAATATAAGACTACAGGAATTTGAAACTTTGGCGTTAGAAAGACTTACTCTATTGAGGTGTTTAGCAACTGCTACAACGCTTAAAGGACTGCGAATATATTCAAATGAGTGGCGAGATTTTATTATTAATGAATTAAGATCACAGGGATTGAAATATTACGCTAATTTATGTGATATGTCAGGATATGGAACCACTGAAAATGATTTGCAGGCTAGACGTAAAGACCACATTAGTCATTTTATTCTTAGATTAGCGTACTGTAGAACCGAAGAATTACGGAGATGGTTCATTACTAGAGAGTTAGAATTATTCAAAATGAGATTTATGACTATGAAGTCTGATGCTGTTGATGAATTTTTCAAGCTTAATAATTTGTGTTACACCAACATTTCTGAAGACGAAAAAAATGAGTTAATAAATTACTTAAGAGAATCAACAGCCCACCAAAAAGTTGATTCTTTAAAATTTTACAAAGTAAAATTTTTTGAAGTACTAGATTTGGTAAAAGCTAGAAAAGTATTCATTAAAGGTGGATATGCATACATACCAGACAAAGATTTTATTTCTGTTCTATCTGCGCAATACAGAATACTTTTAAAGCAGAGTTTAGTTGTGGCATGCCATCACTTGGGAGAAATAGAGCAAGATGACAGGCTTACTAGTTTGCTGAAAGGTCTACACCAATCCTATTCTGGGAATGATTACAGTGATACTAAAGTGAGTGTTCCTATTGAAAGCCTTGATTCATTAGCAGTGAAATCATTTCCTTTGTGTATGAGACAACTTCATGAACAGTTAAGATTAGGCCACCATCTGAAACATGGTGGAAGATTGCAATATGGTTTGTTTTTAAAAGGTATAGGAGTTACCCTTGAAGATTCATTAAGGTTTTGGAGAGATGAATTTACAAAAATCATGGAAGTAGACAAGTTTGAGAAGCAGTATGCATATAACATAAGATACAATTATGGTAAAGAAGGCAGTAAAAAAAATTACTCACCCTTTAACTGTTTAAAAATTATAAACAATAATGTTGGTCCAGGAGACTGTCATGGTTGCCCATTTAGACATTGTGATCCAAACAATTTGAAGAACAGACTTAAAGGATATGGTATAGAAAATCAAGGTAAGAAATCTCATTATTTCTTATTCTGATATAACATTTTCTTCAAATACCTAATATTATTATAATTTTAAGCAAAGAAATATTTTTTTAAATGTTTTAATGCAACTAGCTGATAACTCATTCATGGTGAGCAATATACTTAGCCATAAAGCCACAATATTAACTTTATTTTGAACAAACATACAACTTAAAACTGCTCGTTTCTATACTGCATTCATCCAGTACCTCTATGCTTCCTCTTTTCCTATAGACATTGCCTTTTAAATTAAGTGTAACTATATAAATTTGTGTGACTTACTACAAATAAAATAGAGGAATTTAAGATATAATAAATAATATTACATGGCTTTTATAATGCTTTATCCCATGAATTTCTATGTTGTTCAAATGTTTATTAATCCTATAAGTTACAAATATATCTTAATGTTTTTTTCAGCTTTGTATGATATTGTAGACATGGCTAAAAAGGGACATTTTCAAATAGCTTGCAGTAAATACTTTGATGCTGCCCACAATTCCGATTTTGGTCATGGTATTAATCATCCAAATCAATATTTTGAGGAAAGCCAAAAACTTCTTAAAGGTGATAGCAAAGTTGAAGTTAAAAAGGAAATATAGCAAGTTATTAAGAAGGAAGTATCTAACAAGATAGAAGATATGGACTTTGATGAAATATCAGAATGGAATGAATAATATATGGGAATCAAAGGTATAAAACAGTTGTTTATTATTTTAATAGTACAGAATTCACAATTTACCTACTTTCTTTTTATATACATAGCTTTTTTTGTCATGCGGCCACAATATAAGCCAAATATGAAAATAAGACCAATAATAGAAATTGCTACAAGTAGAAAGTATTTTTTAGATGGTGATGAGGAGAGTTCATTGTAGATATCACCCAAATTTTCTGCATGATGTGCCTGCAAGAATAAAATATACACATTCATAGATTGAGTATAGGTTATCTAATAATAAACCAGCCATTTTTTATATATATGCAGCTGCATTTGCATTATAAAGTGGATTTTTAGATAGATACAGATATTGATAAAACTCAGCCAGAAAAAATTAGGCGGTGCCGTCAAATAGTGCATGCCATAGGCAAAAGCTTAATATACAAAAGATATTTTGAAGACAAGTAAGTTAAAGACAATTGGTGTGGTTAAGATTTTTAATCCGAATGGGCTGAAAGATCAAATAAAAATATCCAGCATGGTCAGAGAGCAACATTAAAAAAATGGTCCTGCCATCATTGTAAAATTTGAATTTGGCTCTCAATAAGAAATATCAGGAAATGTTAGGGCTGGGCTGGCTATGAAGTCAAGAAGGAATTGCTATCTTACAGGGATAAAAATGTCAAGTATACAATAAAATGTGTGATGACAAAAAGTAAATTAATCAAAAAGTTCAAGAAAGTAACAAAGTTAATAAGTACACATAGAGAGCCAGGGTGTGTGAAAATAACATTACCTCTAAATTTTCAAGTCTACTACAAATTTATATAAATACATATAATCTTTATTACCACCATCAAACTTCTTAATGCACAATTTTGTGTGGTTCAAAACTTCAATAAAATAAGACTTTAATTTTCATGAACTTCAACTCACTAAATGTTTTATTATTTAAATACATTTTCACATTATTCTTTTTCTTTACGATATAAAGTGACGAGGCGAGCAAGTCGTGCACCTGATGGTAAGCTTGACGCCTGCTCATAACAACACAGTACCACACAGAGCGTGTTTGGCTCTGTGCTGCGCTTGTCACTCAGAGATATTAATGGTCTCTTTGCCCTGTATTCTTAAGTTGTACCTTGTGAAAAAAATACTATTAAAAATTAACTTACGGCAACATATCTGTACATTTCCAAGCGGTTAGATAGTTGTTTTTCACATTCTGGATCTAATTTTCTGTTACTGTCATTCAGAATTATCTTAAGACATTTCAGACCTAAAAGAAACATTCATGATGTATTTTAAATATACTTACCATATGAGTATAATAAAAAATATGTATCTACTGAAAATTTCTGTTATTATAATAAAGTACATCAGGTGTAACTTTGATATTTTTATTTTGAAAAAGCTTACGTCGTCCTGCACCATGTTCCAACTCTTTACAATATTTTAGTAGGTCTAATGCGCAAGCTCGTTCTAGTAATGGATCTGTCTCAATATCAACTTCAGTTTCCTCTATTATCTGAGCAACTTCCTGTGCACATTCGGCTGATACTATTTTATGGTTTAATAATGCATTTTTGAGACACTCCTCTACCTGTTACAAATACTTGATATTAAAGAAATGCTAAGAGCCATGGACTAACAAATGTATATACATTATAATTACTTTACCTGCCCATCAGAATTTGTAACAGAGTCTTTAGGTGTAGCACAAATTGTTTGTATTTCTGCTTTACATAGTTTTCCAAGCAGTGGATCAAGACGGTAATTCAATGCTTGCTCCTTTAAAATGTTGGCAAGCTCATTTTCACAAGAAGATGTTAATTTTGATTCTCTAAACTTTTCTTTTAGACAATACAATACTTTTCCTTGCAGCTCTATGTCTTGAGGTTCCATTGCTATAGAAAAAAAAGTATAATTAAAAATTTGGCCCTTTTTTTTATTTGTCCATAAATAAATTAATGTTTACCAATAATCCTTGAACAAAATTTTTTTATATCAGGTTTACAGCCATATTGATGTCT
>DWGO01000494.1:0-12060 GCA_018247635.1 Eurytides dolicaon deicoon
CTCGATACAAAAAAAAATAATCATTAAATATAAAACTTTTTTACGAGATAAAATACGAGTGACGAGCAAGTCATGCGCCTGATGGTAAGCGTCACGCCTGCCCATAACAACACGGTAGCACACTGAGCGTGTTTGGTTCTGTGCTGTGCTCGTCACCCAGAGATATTAGATGGAAGAAATACGGTACAAAATTGTTGACCTCTGACTTCCGTGCAAGTGTTGGAAACGGAAGAAAATTTTATACTAAACAACAAATAAGCCGTACCGTGTAATAAGAGAGGTGGTGGTAGCTCAGATTCCGGTGGGTCGAAATCCCGGTGCCAGCACAAATAAGTTTGTTAATTTTCAACAATGTCAATTAACAATTTTAAGTGCTCATTTGCCACGTCCTTAACGGTGAAGATAAACATCGTGAGGAAACCTGCACTTTTTTACGAGATAAAGTGAAGAGACGAGCAAGTCGTATGCCTGGTGGTTAGCGTCACACCTGTCCATAACTACACAGTACAACGCAGGGCGTGCTTGGCTCTGTGCTGCGTTTATCACCCGGAGATATTAGATGGTCTATCTGTTTGCTCTAAGAGGACCGGAACACGGTAGTGTTACACACTACTGCTTGGTACACAATTCAGTGGTACCGCCCCAGTCGGGCTGCGGACAGTCCTACCACTCAAAAAATATTGGTTTATAGCATATTCAGGAAACAATAAAAATATAAAATCCTGAGATTTATGAAGTCCGCCAACCCGCACTGGGGAAGCGTGGTGGTCTATGCCCTTATACCCTCTGTACAAAGGAGACCTGTGCCCAGAAGTGGGAAGTATATAGGCTATTATTTATAATTAATAATACTGTTATTCAATAGTCTTCTATATTAGTAAAATTTGCAATCGATCGATACTTAAAAGTCCATTTGAAACTAAAATTTTCATAGAACTGTATCTCTAAGCCTATTTAGAGTTTCCATTACACTCACGACTTGGCGGACAAATCGATATGGTGGCGATTATTTTTTTTAATTACACCAACCGGCTTTCCCGCCACGTTTTCCCTCGGCGTCGGGCCGCGAGGTATATCAGCGAGTGAAATCCAGATCGATGGAGCACCGTCAATAAGTCACCGATAATTACCGATGTAATATACATACATCAGTACGCCTTGGGCGGTAACTAAGCAAATTGAATTATCGCCTCCCGCGTTATACGCTGCGATGCCACAAGATATAAAAAGTATATAGAAAGCTGATTCTTTGGAGCGATGATCCAGAGGTTGAGACTTCGGATTTGTGACCGCGGATCCAGGTTCGAAAGTGTGCCAACAAGATTTTTATTCGTCGGATATCTTATGTGTAAAATAGTGTACATATGTACATATCTAATCTCATACTTTATTACTTATAGTTACACTTTCTTAAGTTTAATTTACTAAAGCGCGAATATTTGACAGACATGGCTTCTAGTTTACAAGGAATGGCTGCGCAATTTACTTTAATTCCAGCGAATTGTCTGCTGATTTTTTTTACGAGATGAAGTGACGAGACAAGAAAGTCGTACGCCTGATAGAAATAGTACCCCTCGGAGCGTGCTTGGCTCTGTGTTGCGCTCGTCATCCGAGGTATAAGATGGTCTGTCTCTTTGCCGACTAATTATGCTGGCATCATTGACCTTCAAACCGGAACATGATGATTTGACACCTTTTAACAACATTGAGAACTTGGATAAAAATTGAACTGTATCAGTCGAATAACTGACGCTAGTCTACCACGAGTTTGTGTACGTGCCATTAAACACGTGCGGGTAGCGCTTCCATAATAGCCATTTACGGAGTGCATTGTTCACGCAGCCACTCTGATAATGATTGTGTGTAGTAATGTACACATCGTATTTATAAATCAACACGCAAAATACGCTATCCTGAAAGCCGACAGAAGTCGAAGTTTTGACCGTTTCATTTGTATGTGGAAACATTTAAAATCTTTTCACGTGCTGGACCAATATGCTGGATTATAATCCAAATATGTAAACAGGTTTCGGGCTTTTCTATGTCTGTGAGACATAAAAAGCTTCATCGGAATACCGAAACCATTGTAATGCTAAGTTTCCACGAGTTGGATAGACCCTACATCTGCAGAGACAGTGTTAGGACCTGCGCTTTTGACAGTTTTTTAATTCACAGATGTCAACTAATTTGATGTCAATACAAAGAAGTTTATACTTATGATATTTTGTAAAAAAAGGAATACCATCTCATTTATAAGTTATAAGATATGACATGTTTAACTGAATTATCAATTAAATTTATCATTATTACCTGGGTGCAAGTTACAATTTCACTGGCTGATGTCAGCCAGAGGCCGTCAAAGAAAGTTAAAATTTAAAGTGAAAGTTAAAAGTGGTAGGATTCTTGAAGAGTCCGACTAGGGCGGTACCACTGCATTGCCAGATATTCTGCCGTGTGTAAGCACTACTGTGTTCCGGTTTGAAGGGCAATGATGCCAGTAAAATTATAGGGCAAAGAGATACATCATCTAATATCTCTAACCAGAGACGGTGACGAGCGCAGCAATGAACCAAGCACACTCCGTGTGGTATTATGTAGTTATGGGAAGGCGAAACGCTTACCATCAAGCGCGCGACTTGCTCGTCTCGTCATTTTTATCTCGTAAAAAAATAACTATGAACATATAGTATATCTGAGAGCTACAGGTCCGAGTGGTAATTTAGAGTATGTCGTGTGAAAATAATTAGCTTTTTATCGATCACGGCGACCGTTTAAAGCGGCTTTTAACCTAGTTTCGATTTGAGTTAAGTTAAAGTCTGCCCGCCTTAAGATTAAACCGAGACACGAGCGTTCGTTATGTCGTACTTAACTTTACAGTGCAGTAATTTTTAACGTTTACGATATTGACTTGCCGTCTCAGACTAATCATCTCATTAATTAAGTACTGTTTTATTAAAATAAAATAGATTATTTGCTACACAAATTAGTCGTGTGCTGATAATATTAGTAGAAACATGCGCTCATAATAAGCTCAAACGATGTAGAAGCATTCTGCTCCAATTTCATATCATATCTAGGCTAGTTAAAAAAAAGAACGTGCAGGATTGCAAATTATTATAAGACTTTACACTTCCAACTCTTAGCGAATGAGCGCAGTAGGCTTAAATAAGAGTAAGATGTTGACCGTTGATAATGAATTTGTTCCAAAGGGTGCCATATGACACCGCTATATTTTTAATTTACTTAAGATTCGCCAAATAACAAACATAATGAATTTATTCATTGAGCATAAATTTTACGGTAAATATTTGAGCTGCTACGTGTTCAACTTCTTAGCGTAAAACTTAAAATAATTACAACTAATATTATGATAAACTAAGGTAAGAATAAAAATGAATACGAAATCGAAATTTTAATTATAATTTAAGCATTCAGACCTAAGATATTAATATTAAAACAAAATGAAAGTGTTTATCATAAAGGTTAATGTATAAAGCGTATATATTATCACGAATTAGTATAAATTGTGTCAATTTGTGTCCCAGTTCAGTGTAGTCTAGTGTCACTCTTGTATTTATTTGAATAAGAAACGAACGTACTATGGACACGGCATTTCCTCTAAAAATAAGCATCAATTCCCTGTCACCGCTTACTGAAGTTACGGCGAAAGCGGGAAGGTTTATGACAAAATCTATGGTGATTTTATTACAAATTATTTATGATATATAAAGATAGATGATGGTAGAATATGGGGAGAAAATTTTTTTACATTATACTTTTATATTCACTTGTATATTACTGGCATCTTCCCACGACTTCGTCTACGTAAACTTTGTGATTGTTTCCAAAAAGAAATGAAAAAAATGGTTTTTATTACTCATAAAAAGAAAAACATTATCGGCTAAGAAGACAGATTATTTTAACAAAAAAATTTTAAGACTCTTTAAAAAAAATGTAATCCAACAAGTAGCCTGTGTTAATCCAGAATATAAACTCGATATCCCAAAATTAATCGGATTGTTATTTTTCATTAGCGTGATGAAGTGTACGTGGGTTCGCATTTAAAAATATTCCACTCAAACTCGAAAAACATCTCATGAAATACATCTCTCTCTGTCTTCGCGTGTTACTTTCTCAACACCCAAAAATGAAAAAAAGACTAAACGAATCTTAAAATTTGCCTTAACGCTAGAGCTAAGTACAAAGTAATTTCTTTTTCGTATGATATAAACAACAAAGTTTATTAAATATATCTAAAAACGTATTTCAGATATCGTCTATCCTCCATGCTATATATTCATACCGTGACTTTCTTGATTCGTATCAGTGGCTTCTTACAGATTTTGCGTCGCCTGAGTTCATTACACCACGTCCTTATCTCAATACATTGGGGTATTGTTATAACGAGCAAAGTTCATTGGCACGAAACCAAAACGCTTCTGAATATTTTATCAGGGTACGATTCTACCCGGAACAAGAATTCAACATACAAATTCTCTTCTCACTTTCTTTTATACATCAAGATCACAAGAGTTTGATTTGTTACGAGATGAAGTAGCGACTCGAGCAAGTCGTGCGCCTGATGGTAAAGCGTATCGCCCATAACAACCCAGTGCCACACAGAGTGCGCTTGACTCTGTGCTGCGCTTGTCACCCAGAGATATAAGATGGTCTATCTCTTTAACCAGTAATTACGCAGGCATCATTGTTCATCAAATCGAAACACAGTAGTGGCTACACACTATTGCTTGGCGGCAGAATAATTAACAATACAGTGGTACCACCCCAGACGAACTCTGCAAGAGTTCTACTACTTATTATAATTGCTTTAAATTTTGCTTTAAATTTTATAATAATTAAATAACTACCTTTATATTATTGTATATTAATTGAGGTTCACAGCTTCAGTGATATATAGTTTAATATCTTACATCAGTGTCTTCGAATATATTACTAAGTTTATGGTCTTGATGTCACTGTAAGCTACTGTCATCTGTAAAATTAATAGTTTTATAATGCGTAGACCGTCATTGGAAACTTAAGAAAGCAAAATTTTAATTAAAATTCAATGTAACTAATAAATTAATTCAATTTATCAACCCAGCTTTAGCGTAGTCTAAGTCCTTATTGTAAAGAAATTTTAGTGTTCCTACAAAATGTAATTTTTATTGTGTATTATATTACCTTTTAATTTTTTAAGGAAATAAGATGAGAAGTATGTCATGCTAAGCGTCACGCCTGCCCATAACAACACAGTTCTATAAAGAACTGTATCTGTCTATAATGACGTAGTTGCTTATGCGGCTGTATAAAGCGACATCGGGTCACCGAAACCGTGGAAATGCTATGTATCCACGAGTTCGATTCAAAGAACTTGCTTGGTCTTGAGCTACCCTCATCATCAAGTTATTTAATACTAGATTTCTACGTCTAGTAGTTACACAGCAAACTACCCCTTCAAACTGGAACACAGGTGTGCTTACACATTACTGCTTGGCGGTAGAATAACTGGTAGTGCAGCGGTACCATTCTAGGCGGACTATGTTAAAAAGTATGTAAGTAATGTACTTAAATGAATAAAAATACATTGCTGATTATCCAATTATTATTTCTACGTTATATTGACTTGGTCCTTGCACGCTTACACCAAATACAAACAAGAAATCAAATAAACCCAAAATATTTATTCAAGTCGCACTCCTCTCGTGACTCAGCGCACTTGTTGTTAGCAACTTAATCTGGTATCTTATGATAGGTGTCACTTTCAGTTTTTGCAACATGATAAATCTTAAAGGTTATAAAGAACAAGTTTCATTCCCAGTATCATAACATCAAAATATGTTTTGATGAAATGAAATATGATTGTACTGAAGTTGTAGTGTATCTCTTTCATATAGAATTTCTAAGTTATTGCATTTCATTGAACGAAATGAGAACCCGGTATGACAGTTATGACAAAGGAAATAACGACCCGAAGGCATAATAGTATTTCTTAATATTTAAAAGGTACTGCTTTTGCAAAATTTACTTAAAAACAACAACGAAGCCAAAATGGAAAGCGACTTCACAGCTGCTTTTGCGACGTTTGTTATTAATAAACCGAGCTAATGTCTTTTGTCTCTTACAGTACTAAGCACATGAACAGAAGAAGTTAACGCTATTTAGCTCTGTAAAGCCAAATCCAAAAGCGCGAACCTCTTGTTAGCGGTAGGATTTCAGAGTCCATTTAGAGACGTAAAACACGATTGCTAATAATTCTTCTACCAAGCCGTATGCCATAATAATTCTACTAACAAGCATCATTGTGTTCTGGTTTGAAAGGCAATATTTCTAATGTAATGATTGGTAGAGCAAACACCACATATGTACATATGTGTACTTTGCTACTATTATCAAACGTGTGTTACCTAATATTAAAAAAGACACATTGGCAAAAAGAAAAGCACGAGATGCTGCATCAAATCGCTACCAACAACTAACTAGTCCAGATTCTCTATCAGGCCAATAATTTGCAAGCTATGCCGCGTAGGCTCAGGCGCGGGTAGTACAGTCATCAACAATCCCACTTCCGCGCGAAACGTGACCGGCCCATTGCCGCTTCGGACGGCACACTCGAGAAACTGCGCCTCCACCGTGACTCCTACGTTCGCCCCAATCATAAACACACCGCGAGGTATTTATTAAATTAGAAACGCGGTTGTTCCCCGA
Source organism: Eurytides dolicaon deicoon (assembly GCA_018247635.1). NCBI lineage: Eukaryota > Metazoa > Arthropoda > Insecta > Lepidoptera > Papilionidae > Eurytides > Eurytides dolicaon. The sequence continues at coordinate 6,709 of DWGO01000494.1, forward strand.
GCACGGAGCGGCGGCGGTGCATATCGATCGGGGGCTCACTTGAGCGGACTTTGACTGAGCGCCTCGGATTAGCGCGACCGGGTGCACTGGATGGCGTCGATAAATTAAAAGCGCTCGTAATGTGAGAATTAATAATGCACGACGAACGCGCTCATACATTCATAACAGTACAACCGCGCACAGTGATGCGGTTACGCGAGCTGTACTATCGCGCACAGTGATACGGACACGTGCTGTACAATCGCGCAGTGACCGGGACACGAGCTGTACAATCATGCACATTGATGCGTTTACAAGAGAATCCACAATTGCGCACAGTGATGTGGTTACACGAGCTGTACAATCGCGCGCAGTGATGCGAACCCGAGCTGTACAATCACGCACAGTGATGTGGTTACAAAAGCTTTCCAATTGTCCACAGTGATACAGACACACGATCTATACAATCACGCACAGTGATGCCGATACACGACCTATAGAATCGCGCACAGTGATGCGGCTACACGAGCTGTACAATCGCGCACAGTGACGCGAACCCGAGCTGCACAATCACCCACAGTGATGTGGTTACAAGAGCTTTCCAATTGTCCACAGTGATACAGACACGCGATCTATACAATCACGCACAGTGATGCCGATACCCGACCTATACAATCGCGCACGGTGATGCGGCTACACGAGCTGTACAATCGCGCACAGTGATAAGGACAAGAGCTGTACAATCGCGCAGTGATCGGGACACGAGCTGTACAATCACGCACAGTGATGCGTTTACAAGAGAATCCACAATTGCGCACAGTGATGCGGTTACACGAGCTGTACAATCGCGCTCAGTGATGCGGACACACGAGCTGTACAATCGCGCACAGTGATGCGTTTAAACGGGCACGTAGGCCTTATCGCTTCGTGATAAAATTCAGTTGACCAGGAAACGTCTCTATCTCGCTCGCAAGCATGAGGATAGTTTTGATATAACACAGCCGGATCGGTCGGTTCGTAGATAGAAGGTTCCGGGTTCGGATTACCAATAATGATTTATATTTTTAACGTTCATGAATTATTGGACGCTTTAAGGTTTGCACGTGTTAGTTGAGCCACAATGCAAATTGAAGACACGTCACATATATTACATCTAAAAAAAAGAGGAAAAGAACTGCTAATCATCATCAAGTATAATCTAATCTACTAAAGCAGGTAAGAAAAATTGTGGATGAGAAGAGCACTAACTTCCAAATTCTTGTATCCATTGCGAACCATACCAACATACTAGCATTTTATAAATACAAAAGATTCTTATTTAGAATTCAGTCGCAATTACAGTTATTTGAATATAACGAAAGTACATGCACGCATTGACTACCATACCTATTAAAACTGAGGACTGGTTCAAAAGTTTTATTATGCATTTTTGCTTTGATGACAGCAAATAAATACACTATCCAAGAGTTTCTGGTAGATCCCAGTGTATGGTATTAAGTTAATTGACTTCTATGTGGGATAGCTAGTACAATTAAACATTGTAATAGTATTTTAAAACAGCAACTGTTACGTTTCTTGCCGGCTCTTCTCAGCAAAACTGCATTACGAGCCTGTGGTCGATTCCTTACGAACTTACATGTAAAAATGACGATTCGAAAGTGCCTACATAGGCCTATTTGAATAAATATATTTTGATTTAATTTGATTTGCAAACAATCACACCTACAACAAAACAATCGCAATACGATTTCGACTACATAATATTATTTTAGAGATCTTTTATAAATAAACTTAAATGGAACTAATCCTACAACTTAGCGATACGAACATCCAAAAATTCTTTAAAGAAGTACTACAAGCACTTTTATTAGCGGTAGTGAACTTTTTTTTTAAATTAGCAATTAACTATAGCCTAACTATAGCGCAGTAGCAAAGATATTGGCTTCGGCGTCGCGGGTAGTGGGTTCGATGCCCACCCGTGGCAAATATTGGTACGAGCTACAGAAAATTGTTCTTGATCTGGGCGATTATCCGCGCAAAATTTATGTTTGTGAAATGCCCTTATAATTATTTAATTTTATCTAAAAAAAATATATAGTAAATAAACAAACAGACATTCCTTTTTATTTATAAAAGAGATATATAATTATTTTATTCATAAACCATCATAAATTATAAACTTTGATCGTTTTACGAGATGTAAAAACGACTTGCTCATAATCGATATTAATCGGACTCGAGGGAAACTTCAATTATTTTAATGAAAACTTCCATTTTGCGAGCTACATAAATATTTTAATCTAGTCCAACTTAGTGAAATCGAAAGTTTACATTTGTGCCGTACTTTCGCGAAATGTAAAATAACATTGGATGGGTAATAATATTTAACGTGTAAGTTATATTGCTATTATTGCATAATACAATATTGCTACTAGCTTAGTTGTGGGAGTACATATGCTTTGCAATGTTCTCTACATCTCATACAAAAGTAATAAATTTTAAATTTAATTTGATTTTTCATAAGTGGAAGGACTCTTGCAAAGAACGTCTGAGGTGGTACCATTGCATTGGTAGATTTTTTGCCGCAAAGCAGTAATCTGAAAGTACTACTGTATGCCGGTTTGAAAGGCAATGATGCCAGCGAAATTACAGGGCAAAGAGATAGACCATCTAATATCTTTGGGTGACGAGCGCAGCATAGAGCCGAGCCGCTCACGCTCTGTGTGATTTTGTGTTGCTATGGGCAGGCGTGACGCTAACCATCAGGCGCACGACTTTCTCGTCTGGTCAACTTAATGACGTTAAAAAAATAACAAAATAAGCTCCAATATTGGAAAATTTGTGGAGCCATACCTTTCTTTAACACATAACATAACAATACAGTACCACACAGACGTGTTTGGCTCTGTGCTGCGCTTGTCACCCAGAAATATTAGATGGTCTATCTCTTTGCCCTGTATCTGCACTGGCATCTTTGCCCTTCAAACCGGAACACATGCTTAAACATTACTGCTTGGCGGCAGAATATCTGTCAATGCAGTGGTGTCTCACCAGTCAGACTCTGCAAGAGTCCTACCACTCGGAAAACACATTCCATCGCAGATAAATGTTATCGGAGAGGATCTGCGACGAATGACATCGTGGTACGTGGTCGTCATCGGGGACGCTATCTAACGGAGATAAGCGGAGGCACAATCGTAATCGTGAGCACGCAATGCATTTGTAGCGGGGCATAGATAAATTTATTTATTGATCTCACTTTATCTGATAATAGATGAAACGTCATACTTCATGGTTGACCTGAATACAAATTGTCCTCTTTGTTGAATGTCGACCAAGGTTTTTATACCTCGTTTTCATCTGTATTTATTATCTTTCTGAGATAATTTTTTTAATCATCATATTTTTTTCTATTAATCGTATATTTTGAATTCTTTTTCTAATGACCGTTAACAGTTTATACAGTTTTCTTTTACATTTTCTTCCATTGTCGTCATAAGACAGTTCTTCTAAACTATTGATTACCAAAGTGGTCCAGGTGAACCCCCAGGGCTCCACGGGAGACTCGATGGGGATCCACGCAGGCGTGACTATGATGAACATTGGCGGCAGAATATCACTAAAAATGAGAGTCCACTATTCGTAAGCGGGAGCCCACGAAAATTTATCTAGTTTCAATAGTGATGATAGGCTTGTTGAAATGTATCGATATATCGATATTTCAATACGAAATATTCAGTATCGAAAATTGTATATTTTTTTTGCTCGCTTACTTTCAAACAGGAAAGATTTTGTTAAAGTCGATTAAAAAAATAATTTAAGACGTTCAAAGTTTTTTCTGCTCACTGGTCGATATATCCACCCCGATATTGATATTTGGTTACATGTAAAAACTTTCATATGTAGTAATGTCGCTGCAGGGGGTCTACCGGAACCAGTAGAATTTTGAAAGGGGTCTATGTGCGAAAAATGTTTGGAAACCTCTGTTCTAAACAGATCCTTTAACGAAAAAGAGTAAAAGCATACCCTAGTCATTTTCTACAAATATTTGAATTTTATAATAATAACTTTTAATTTTAATAATAGAATCGACACTCGTAACAAACGATAAGTTGAGTGTTAAATAAATAATAATAGTATATTTAAATGGCAAACGAATCGTTTCCAAACACGTAAAATGGCATGTTTATCGGTCAAAACCATTAGGTATAAGGCCGGTGCGTGTTAGACGTTAATTAAAAAAAACGTACAAGTCTGAGTTGATATTGCACTCTACAGGGTCCTGTATAAACTTCACTGTTTTATACATTTATATCATACGAAACAGAGTAAAAAATTGCGACTTTTCCCACTTGTTTATTGCTAATTTTACGCTACGTATGTACACCGTCAAAGGTGTAGACTTTCAGAAAAAAGATTTTATTATTATCTAGTCAGACAAATCACATAAAAATTTGCTTTTTTTATTTTCTTAGATACAAATGATGAAACGTGCAAGACGTGCGCCTAATGGTAAGCGACACGCCATAACAACGTAGTGACACAAAGAATGTTGGCGCTGCGCTCGTCACCCAGAGATTTACCTCCACGCCCAGAAATTATGCAAGTAGCATTGCCCTTCAAACCGGAACATAGCAGTGTGTACACACTACTGTATCGTACAGCACCAGTGGGCCTCTGCAAGAGTTCCACTGGGGCGATACGCCATCCCAATACCACCCCAGGCGAACTCTGTAAACGAGTCCAATCACTTACAAAATTAAAATGGAACCCTAAAAGAAAAGTGAGTATTAAATCTCAGTTATTAAATTTTGACAAGCACGCGACTGACCATATAGTTCATTTTTATTTATTTTTATATAACGCGAGACATCGTATTTACTAAGTACAGTTATAAAAGAAAACAATATCTATTTGCTCGTACATTAAGAAAAGTTATTAAATTCTGATTATTTTTACGAACAAAAACCAACATAATAATGTTGGTTTTTGTTCGTAAAAAGACGTCTATGCCCAAAAAAAAAAAATAGAACGTGTTCAGGGTTCAAGTATTGAGATTCAAACGTATGTATGTATGGTATTTCTGAATTGTTCCGTCATCTCGAGTAATATACGAGTTTATAACGTCTTAAAAAATCAAAATATGTACTGTAAAAACTTTTGATCGGCCTTGTACAAGTGAAGGTGAAGAAAACGCGAGTGCATCTATTACAAATACATCATCACCACAGTTAATGTTGATCTCTAATAAATTAGCAAGTTGTATAAAGTGGCAGGGCTCTTGCAGAGTCCGACCGGGGAGGTACCACTGCATTGCCAGATATTCTGCTGCTAAGCAGTAATGTGTAAGCACTACTGTGTTCCGGTTTGAAG
>DWGO01000495.1:0-12057 GCA_018247635.1 Eurytides dolicaon deicoon
CATTACTGCTTGGCGGCAGAATATCTGGCAATGCAGTGGTACCTCCCCAATCGGACTCTGCAAGAGTCCTACCACTTATTAAATTAATAGTAATTTAAATTATAACTTTTTTTCATAATTCACATGGCATCAAAAATATCGAACCACGATTCGCGGCGGTAATTTAAAGTTCACCAACTAACAAACGACTATAATGGCACAGTAACTTATCACAGTTTTACGAAACGGACCACAATAAACAACTGTGTACCTAGGGTACATAGGGGCGCAATAAAGCCGTGTGTAACGGGCAAACGTGCCGGTGAGCTATGATTTACCTTTTAGCCCGTATAAGGCATAGCCGAAGCAAAGGTACTTACACACTAGGGTGCAATGAGTCTTCGGGCAAACGAATTTACGAACGTTCCATATGGCCGACATCTCTTAGTTTTTTTTAATTATAAAAAAAAGAGAAAAGATTTCGATGATGTACTCGAGTATCATTAAAAGGATATCAGTAATAATGATGCTCCGGTATATGAGACTGGGTCTAATGATTATACAAGGTGATAACAAACTCGTAACTTATAACCATTCATTCCTTTAAGAAGACGAGTATAATTACTTAGGAGCTTGATGATAAGCTGTTCACTTACCCATACCAACACAGTATCACACCTTTTCGTGGAAACTTAGCATTTCCACGGGTTCGGTGATCCGATGAAGCTTTACTGAGCCACATAGACTGAAAGCATCAATGTCAGTTTGTACAAGATACAAGATATCACATCTAGCTTTATAAAGGTTTGATTATCGGCACACTAACAGCTGATCTGCACTGCATATCTTCCCGATATATTTAAGACGGTACATCCCTATACTGGGTAATTTTTCACAATATGGTAAAGCTTGCACACTGCTTTGCGGCAATGGTGGAGTTAAATGATGCGATAGGCTTTATTTAATATTATTTTTTTTACTTTAACTTTATCGTATAGTTCATATTATAAAACATTTTACTTCAACATGAATTTTATCTCTTTTTTTAAATTATTATTACACACTTTATAGATTGCTAAAATGTGCCTTTAAGATCATAATATCGTTCGCCTTAAAGGCAAGTTATAGCGGTATTGTTCATAATCATCTTTTTGTAAACTATTACATGGTCAATAAGAAAATGATTAATTGATTGAATGACTCCTAACGAAAATCAATCAAGACAAGTATATAAAAATTAATTTTAAATTCCTTTAATAATAATTACTTTTAAATCAGTACCCATCAAAACATAGCGTGGAAAAATTAATATAGTAAAAATTACTAAACTCACGAAAGAGAGGCAGTTTGGGAATGATATCGAGCCGTATTTCTTTATTTTCCTGGAAAGTAACTTTTTTCTGTCGTGTTTTTTCAACGTACATGAGGCACATACCACGTACGCACGCTTTTGGGGCTTACACCGACACAGGAATATGGGTTTAAGTTTTTAGGAAAAAACACAAGCAGGAAAACTCATACAATGACATCAACGTCAATGTAATAATAGAGTAACAGTATTTTATTCGCATGTTTAACTTAACAACTAAGTTGCATAAGTTGATAAGTAAAGTTGAAAATAGGATAAGTAAAACTCTTTTAACTATCAAATCAAGTTAGGTGGTAGGTTACTCAATGGCATAGATTAGTTAGTTTAGTTTAGTTTTCGTTAGTAAGTGAATAATTAAAAATGGAAAGTTGCCTAAAAACTCGCATATGTATCAGTTTATTGCTCCTTCTTTAGCGTAAACAAGTGGTAGGACTCCTACAGAGTCCGTCTGGGGTGGTATCACTGCGTTACCAGTTATTCAACTGCCAAACAGTAGTACAAAGCCTGCTTTGTTCCGGTTTAATGGGCAACGATGCCAGCGCAGGCATAGAGATAAAACATCTTAAATCTTTGGGTGACGAGCGCAGGCCCCAGTAAGTCCTGTGTGGTGTGTTGTTATAGGCTTAACATCATGCGCGCGACTTGTTCCCTCGTCACTTTATCTAATAATAACAAAAAAACTGAGCTAAATTTCAATGTATATTAAACGCGTTAAAATCCATCCATTACTTATATTTTAAAAATACGTAGTATCCGCGTGAATACAAAGAAAATCGCTTTTCCTATTTAAATCGCTACACGCTTATCAATTGTACGCCGCGAGTGTCTATCGGACGTCCGCCGTCCAACGTCCAACGTCCAACTTTATGCGGAACTATAGACGATCGCTCAAGAAACGGTCTCTTGGCGTGTCTAATTAATACTCAGCTCTGACGGAGCGGCATATCTTCTCGGTCTTCGGGCGCGGAATGGGGAAGATATTGAGAAATATCTCGGGAGCCCATTGTATGTCGGAAAATCTGTTGAAATGCAGTTGAAATCGTAAAACTTTGCCGCCAAGTAGTTGAAGAGCCGACTAAGACGTCGAGCTGCTGAACAATGGATAGTGGAGAACATTTATGACTTTATAAAATAAAACTATTCACGGAATTTCTCGCCCAAACTTTTTTTGGTCTTTTTTTCAAAAGGAAAAATACCGTCAAGTATTCTACATAATACACCTTAAAAATTAAAAATAAAGTAATTAAATTTCTACAATACTTATGGTAGTAGAACAAACAAAGACGTAAATGCAGTTATTATAAGATAACTATAATAAGAAATTCACAATACTCTAGTGTCATCCATCACTTTTATTCGCCAAAAGGAAGAGGAAATACAATGCGGTAATATTAAGATAAAAGTAAACGACCACAGTGATGATTGGCAAGCCATCAAGTTGACAAAATGATATCTTGTATCATGATGCTATGCATCTTGTGGAGTGTATAGAAAATATTACATTCTTCTATAATAGATGTCTAACATAGGTAGTCATTTTTTATAGTGATGTTCTCATATGACTGCAGAAAACCGTAAGTAAAATTTTATATAACATCTTCCGAGCGAAGTGACGAGACGAGCAAGTCTTACGCCTGATGGTAAGTGTCGCGCATGCCCCTAAAAACACAGTACCACATAGAGCGTGCTTGGCTGTGGGCTGCGTTCGTCATCCAGAGATATAAGTTGATCAATCTCTTTGAGTTGTAATCACTTACATACTGCTGCTTGGCGGCGGAATGTCTGGCAATGGTACCCCGCCCCAGTCCGACAAGTTGCATTCGATTTTCCAGACAAATCATATATACATATAGATTCTCCTAATGTTCACCTCGTAGTTCCCCGAACAATTGCATTTGTGATTCCATCACATAGCTCGCATTGATTTTATGGAAATTTAATAAGCATTGCCTTTGCACGAACCGTAGTAGGAACATTTGAATTTTAATAGTACATTTGTGTGATAATTTGGCGCATTCGCAATGCCAGTTATTGTTGGCCAACGATCACGATACGGCAATATGGGTCGAACGTAAACCATTCGATATCGCCTATTTATTAGTTCCGATGTTAGAACGCAACTAATGCTTTTTGTTAAGAGCATATATACACAAGTGACTTTAGTATGATAATAAATAACGCGTAAAGCTTTTCTACATTCCGCTTTCTTACAATCAAATCAATTCAAATCAAAATATCTTTATTCAAATAGGCCCATATAGGCACTTTCGAATCGTCATTTTTACATGTTAGTTCGTGAGGAAGCTACCACCGGCTCGTAATGCAGTTCTACTGATAAGAGCCGGTCAGAAACTCAACAGTTGCTGCCTACCCATATTATCAGCAGTATTAGCATCTGCATTGTTAATACTTAGTTATAATATAAAAAGTTTCTTGCCGGTTCTTCGCAAATAAATATACTTTTATTTAATATGTGTTATTAGTTAAAAATAAAACGGAACTATAAATCATTCAACATTCATTTGTTATTTTATTGTAAGGAGTTGTATGAGTATTTTAGTAAGTGGTAGGACTCTTGCAGAGTCCGACTAGGGAGGCACCACTGCAATGCCAAATATTCTACCGCCAAGCAGTAGTATGTAAACACTACTGTGTTCCGGCTTGAAGGACAATGATGCCCGTGAAATTACAGGGCAAATAGAAAGACCATCTAATATCTCTGGGTGACGAGTGTAGCACAGAACCAAGCACGCTCTGTGTGGTACTGTGTTGTTATGGTCAGGCGTGACGCTTGCCATCAAGCGCACGACTTGCTCTTCTCGTGACGATAAAATATATAGTGTTAACTCGTGACGATAAAATATATAGTGTTAAATATAAAGTGTTATATCTTTAAAAAAATGTCCGAAATGAGCTCTATAAAATTAGTTGGCATTTGGTAAAGATATCATTTGACTCCTTCGTTTAAGAGTCGATTAGAAATTAACGAAATGAAAATAACACCTTTGATTTAAATTGGCAAATTTAGTTTTGGGTGTCCATGAACAGTAGTGCGAAGACGTATGTATATATATATACTCATAAGTCGATTACATACAAACAGTTCAAGCAGTCGCATACAAGCGAACATCACAAACGGCCGCAACTCAAACTTATGATGCACAAGAAGTAAGCGAGCCGTCATCTCAAACGATCCATAACTAAACATTAGATTTGAACCGTGGACGGTTACAAAGTCGATAAACGTTGGCGGAGGAGGTTTTATGTGCCATCGGCGCCGATTTAGTCTGGTTTGAATGGCGCGAATCACGCTAGCGGGATTTTGCACTTTACTACGACGATATTAATGTCCATTATCGTACGTTGGGTAGAGTATCACACTGTGTTAATTCGACGCAATGGACACTTTGTTAGATTTAAAGTTTCAGAGTCCTCGCGGCTGAAATCAAACTAAGGCGATAGCTTTGTAGTGACTATACGAAATATAGAAGGAAAATAATGTGAATTCTGCGTGCAATGCTAATAACAATAAGAAGGAATCGATATTGGATGTGCTAAGAACTAACGCATTGCTGCTTGGCGGTGGAATAACTGGCAAAGCACTAGTTTCACCCCAAGCGGACTCTATATGAGAGTCCTGCCACTTGGTACTCTGCAAGAGTCCTACCACTTGAAAGAGTTATTATAATAACCATGATTGCTTACAGTTTTAATAGAGTGAATGACGACTTTGACTTCATTTTTCCAGAATAGTATTGGAGTTAACACAGACAACACAGACCATCTATTAACTGCTTAAAATACAAAATAAACTAACATCCTTGCGCGCTCAAATAATATATCGTAAAAAAAATTGAATCAATCCGTTTTCCGACTCAAAACAATTGCAAAAACAAATAATAAACGTACTCAAAGTATGTAGAATCTACAGATAAAATCTCTGGACATTGTATAGTAATACTGTAATGATTCAACCACAATTTAATTCCACCCAAACACCTCAATCTCGCCAACGTAACGCCAACACGTTCAATAGAGCTGTAAAAACCAGTCGGGCGTTCTTGTTGGTATATTATAAAATTTATTGGACAAATCATCAACGCATACGACGAAGCGAATAATAACACTTTTCATTCGCCCTCAATGTTTTCGTCGGAATCGCTTCACTCTTCACGCGGGGTCGTTTCTTTTGATATTTATCGCTTATGAAATCGAGCTTGACGCTGCGCAGTAGGGTGATGTGTCAGCGGGCGCGATGATAATAAAACCGTTTGACTAATTGAACGGGCCAATTTGAACGTGACCGTGTGGAATACGAATTATAGCAGCGTGCTCTAACACGTCAGTAAACAGTGAATAAGGAATAAAAGTTAGGAAGGAAGGAGAAGAAGATATCTTTTTATACGAGATAAAGTGACGAGACGAGCAAGTCGTGTAGTACTGTGCCAGATGGTAAGGGTCATGCTTGCCCATAACAACACAGAGCGTGATTGGCTCTGTGCCTCGCTCGTCACCCAGAGATATAAGATGGTCTATCTCTTTGGCCTGTTATTACACCAAACTTACACATTACTGCTTGGCGGCAGAATATCTGAAAATGCAGTAATACCGCCCCATAAAAATCTAAGGAAAGAAAGAAAAAACACTAGATTTTCCCTGCCCTGCGGAGTTTTTAACATTTAAAAGTTATTATTTTCGAGGCACTATTGAAGCCCCAGAATCGAAGTCAGATTTTTATTTAATTTTTAACATAGAATACATAAATTTATTATAAGTATATTAGTTTTAGTTTTATTTTATTTTATTTTTATTTTATAATAGATGTATATGAGATTACATTATATTTATAATAATACCTGATATCTAATTAAATAATATCTAAAGCCAAAACAGCGTATTCTATGATTAATTGAAAAGTACATTTTAACAGCTAACCGGTGTACAATAAAATTTTAAATTACAAAAAGTAAACAAACCGCATAAACAGATAAAATCAAATATAGTTATGATTTCTTTGTGAGTTATGACAGACAACAACCAACAGGTACTTCGGCAACAATTAGTTAAATAATGAAGACTTCAATTCAAAATACTGTACAGTTTCAGAAACTGCGTAAATATACTATACAGGTCGACTACAGATTTACGACAGCCTAAATCTTACAGATTAGGCCACGACAAACGTCCTACAAAAATAGTACTATTCTTACTACTCCCATGAATAATGAAATCGATAACTGAGAAAGGCGACCAGGTACTGTATAGAAACCGAATTGTCATCTAAAAATATTTAGAAATGCCAGAATAATCTGCGTAATTGCAAGGGTCAACTATTAAATGCAATAATAGTACAAATTTACATTTTTGCAATAGATGTGCAAAAAACTCCCTATACTTTTAGACGTAGGAATGAAGAAAACAAACTAAAGTTAATGTCTTTTATAATAGTTTAAAGTGATATTGATTAATTTTTTTGCACGATTATTATTTGGCAAAAGCAAATAGAACAAGCGGTGGATCTATTGGTTAGTCTCATAGGTTGAAGATGCAGTGATGATCTTTTAGAATGCGCGTCATTTTCCTTGCATAATGATAGATACAAGTAAAGAGGGGTAGAGGAAGGCCAAGAATACCTTATGTTGACCAACTATCTGTATCAAATCGTAGGACTGTGTTCCGGTTTGACAGGCAATAATGCCAGTGTAATTAATGGGCATTGAGATAAAATTTCTAAAATCTCAGGGTGATAAGCGCAGCGCAGGTCCAAGAAGATTTTGTTTGGCACAGGCGCACGACATATTCCGTCTCATCACTTATTATCGTAAAAAAACTACAGGAAAAGGCTAATGTTAGGTCGTATAAGGAGTTGAGGAGGTTAACGGAAGATAAAAACAAGTGGAAGGAACTCCATCGACAAGAGCCCAGCTGTTTAGTTTAGAAAGAAGTATTCGTTTACCTCACTCACCGAATGAAATTCAAATGTTACAAATCACTTTGCATTACGCTATACAAAGAGAGAATCGAGGAGGATTCTTATAACAAAAATACAAAATTATAACATAAATAAATATCAGAGTATACTTTTAAATATCACTCTTTCATTTAAACGAAACACTGGACTTTAAAACCTCGACATGTTAAAAATTAACGCAACGTTTAACAGCACCCGAATTAGTGAACGACAAACAAACACAAGCCGTATATTGATGATGTTGATTCCGATTCGTACAATGATCTCCGGTGCGTGGTCAGCCTAAAGCCGAGAAAAATCACTGTTTGGCATCTGGCCAAGGAATCGAACGCGCATACCTCTCGACGGCGTGATTCACGAGGCCATGCGGGTTCGAACTCGAGTGGGTTACCTGGAGGTCGCGTGGCAATGAACACGTTAATTTCGTACTATCTCAACGTTATTGCAATAGTGCTGCATTCTGTAAATCGTCATATCTGTGTGCATTTTTACGAAGGAAGATATCTGAGACGAAGCGTTTATAGTAACTTCTTGATTTTACGCAAAGACTACACATAATTAAAAAAAAAAACAAATTTACGCATATCCATGAACGCTGTAAAGTATTCAATACGTCGGGAAAAAATTAATTAGGTAATTTTTTAAGTGGCAGGGCTCTTGCGGTCCGACGGGGGCGGTATCACTGCATTGCCAGACATCTGCCGCCAAGCAGTAGTGTGTAAGCTATACTGTGTTCCGGTTTGAAGGGCAATGATACCATCGAAATTACAGGGCAAAGAGATAGACCATCTTACATATCTGGTAGACGAGCGCAGCACGATCCAAGCACGCTCTGCGTGGTACTGTGGTGTTATGGGCAAGCGTTACGCTTACCATCAGGCGCACGGCTTGCTCATCTCGTCAATTTATCACATAAGAAAAATTGGTAACGGCAGTCTATATGTTTAATAGATAAAGTAAATCACAGCAACAAAAGAAGTTTGACACTCCTGCTATAAAACTTATTCTTATAAACCATTATAGTTACATATAGCATCGCAATGTTATCGGATGAAAGTTTAGGATGAACGATATATCAGTAGCATATTTCATACCGTAGGAAGACTAAACTAGACGCCAGTAGCGGGGGCTAAATTGGCACGCGAAATAAATATATATCGACTATAAAATCGGCCAGATTCCGTGCGATAACGTTAGATATGAGCATTGTTAGCGTTTGACTTAGGGCAGCAGCAATATTACGGTATATAACTGGCAACAAATATTCCGGTCATCGGAAAAAACTCAACACATATTGTCCAATGCCAAGAAGCTCGAAAGGTACAATTTAAAACTGTTCTATATATTGATTTATATATTCACTTATCTCTCAAGACAAAACAAACTTTGAAAACTATAATCAACTGTAGAAACTAAAACAAAAGTGCCAGAAATAGCCTTCATAGATAAATAATTCGTTACAAGATATGATATACTCAACTCAAGATATGTGGTACTGTATTGTTATGGGCAAGCGTGACGTCACTCTATCTCGTAAAAAGAAATAGATGCAGAGTTGATACACGTTTCATTTTTAAAAAATGAAGACAAATTTTGTCTTTTCGAAACAGCTGTCCATAAAAATACACATCGATGATATCGATTAGCTGCTGCCAGGCCTATTCCATGCCATAACAATTAAGTAGTAATGTGCAAGTGTTACTGTATATGTGTGTATGTAATTCAATTGTGCATATGACCATTATGCAATATACATAATGTATATTATCTTTTTGAAAAAAACATGTATGAAAAATACACTGGGAGATAATACAGGGCATTAAGTCCGCTCTTTGTAATCCTTCTTTGGTGGTTGCGATAAAGTATAAATACATGATGGGACGATGCATGAAAGCATGATGTTGATGGGGAGCGACGGGCTTTTCTCCCACGTGAGGATTGAAGGTACGACACGGAGGGCAATAGAAGGTTGGCGTGGTGACCATTAAACCACATGCCATCCGTGTCATGTCCTGGCATGATATCTGATGGTAGTCAACAATACATCTGCCTTATGTCGGCAACTTATGTCATAAAATAGATTAGTTTAAATTCACCAGGCGAACTCTGGAAAGCAATACTAAAAGCAAATAATATTTTAAGTCGTAGGACTCATGCAGAGTCCGACTAGGGCGGTACTGTGTTCTAGTTTAAAGTGCAATGATGCCAGCCTAATTACAAGGCAAAGAGATAGACCATCTAATATCTCTGCGTGACGAGCGCAACACAGAACTATGCACACTTTGTGTGGTACTGTGTTGTTATGGGCAGGTGTGACGCTTGCCATCAGGTGCACGACTTGCTCGTCTCGTCACTTTATTTCATTAAAAAATCTGTTCATTAGTATGTTTCATAAGTGAAGAAAGCGAGTATTTTAGCCTCGAGCAGTACGTTAGAATTTTCAGTTATTCTAATTTAATTTTTAAATACTAGTGTGTTCTAGTTTGAAGAGTTAAGTTGTCAGCGTAATAACTGATAAAAAAAAAACAAAAAAAGTCAATCGCAGAGGGGGCTGGGCCGAGTTTTGTTTTTTCTAAGCATACTAGTTTTATAGTGGTTGGACTGTAAAGCTATCTGTCTGGGTGGTACCACTACATAGCCAGTTATTCTACCACCAAGCAGTAGTGAGTTAACACTACTGTGTTCCGGCTTGAGAGGCAATGCAAAAAAATGCAAGATTGAAATACCACATCTAAGACTTCAGATTGATGAGCGCATCGCAGGGTCAAGCAGATTTGGTGTGGCATTGTGTTTTTTTGTGCAGGTGTTGCTTATCATCAGGTGCCCGACTTGCTCGTCTCATCACTTCATCTCCTAAAAAAATCCTATACAAGACATATTTTAGAATAAGAACACAAGATTTGCGGTTATGCTTAAATATTCCCGTCATTTTCTTTTCATTCATCAATGGATTTAGTTTTATCTTTATTTGCCCAAAGAACTTATTAGATCATAGTTGCTAGCGATTAGATCATAGTTGCTTAGTGTCGAGGCGTATTTTAAATTGAAATTTAAAGGGAATACCGTTGATTCCGGTAATAACATTGTGAGGAATCTTTTTATGTAAAAAATTACAAAAAAACCTTGCAATATAAGTGAAATTTGTTATTCTATAATAGCATCTACCATCCATAGAAGAGGCCATTGCCCAGCAGTGGAATTTAAATTTAAAAGGTCACTTTATGCTTGAAGCAATCCACAAGCAAAATTACTACAAGTGTAATAAATACTGCAAAGTGCGCCACAGTTAACTTTTTCGACGGCTCGACGGTGAAGTTCCTACTATTCATCCGTTGTAATAAAAATAAATGTAGTCATGCAAGGAAGAAGGTGGATGTTACGGGAATTGTAGTTCTTCTCGTTTAATAGTTGCATTATAAATATAATAAAAGGTAGGGTAATGTTGCCTTTCTCATCAGTGAAAGTCAGTGCTTCTAATTTAAGTATATCAGAATTTTGTACGATTTTCACCTCAATAAATAGCATAAAAATAAAGGGCCTCTCTTCTCTCAGTAACAAGCCAGCAAATTATAAATACATAAAAATTATAAATAAAAAGATTACAGATGGTAAAGTAATAAAATAAAGTTAGTTAAAAAGGAGCAAAGACCACCTGGTCACGGTATTTACCGTCTGTAGTAAAAATAATCTACTTTCTTATTCCGATTATTTTCTATTAAGCATTGCTACCGTTTGGCAATGTGTCAATGTTTAACATATTGCAATTGCCAATTCTCAGTAAACGGCAACGTTGATCTAAATAAATGTATATCATTGAGGCCTAGCAGCGAAATGTAAACCTTACGTTAGTTATAACTTTGCTCTTTATGTGATAAAATAAATTAGAGGTTCTTTAGTTTTGGATATACACTTATATCGCCCTTAGAGCCATAGTAGCTCAGTGAGTGAGTCCTCACTTTAAAAACAATACGAGTATATCCCCTGAACTTTCGTTAAATTCAAATCCCAAGTTGTCACCAATGAATTTATTCATTTGTTAATAACAATTTTAAGTATTAAAATTTAGGTCAATAGTGAGAAAACCATCGTGCGGAAATGTACAAATTTAAAGGACAAAAATTATTTTCTAAATATACGAAATACGCCAATCCGCCAAGGTGTGTGGCTGCATACTAGTTTGTGCCTTTATAATGTCTATTGTACTCTTGTATGGTCTGTGTCCAATAGTGGGAGACAAATAGGCTGTAACTCACTGAGACCCTCTGTAATAGTCTCTATTAACCTCTTTTAAATTTAAAGTACTTCATTTTACGTTATAACAAAGCAGTTAATTGTTGCATCAATGGACATATGAAGATTTATGGGTGAATATTAATTTAGCTAGTATATCTGTTGTTAATTGAATGCTTTGCATGAGCTTATTGTAAAGCTGTTGACATTTATCAATAAATATTTATGAATCGATTTTTAAACAAAGGCATATATAAATAAGCTTTATTTGAGTCGAATACCTTGTTTTACGTTCGATTAATGTCAAATATGTGTTTTATTTTCAGTAATAAAAAATATAAAATAATTTTTGTTAGAAAATAACTAACTTCAAAAAAGGAAAAATGAAATCGACCAATTTATCTTTTTTATTTAAAGTATGTGCCCATGTCTGTAAGATAAATCTAAAGTTCAAATGTGATACTTAAATACATTGCGTGCTAAAATCTAATGCTGTTAAGAGGAATAG